>JANHGC010000089.1:6388-21149 GCA_027560395.1 Boaedon fuliginosus | reverse complement strand
GAGCAACGTATGCAAATTGGCATTATGAAGAGGAGGGGGATAAAGAGAACCTGAGCAAGGCCGGATCATCAGCTAGTTAGCTTAAAAAAATGCTGCTGGCCATAGACAGCAAAAATGATCTTTTCAGACTGGATATCTCCTTAGGTCTTAGGACATTAGGACAAAATTACAATAAATACCTTAAGTTACAGCTAAAGAAATGGAAACCTACCTAGATCCTTGAATAAAGAGAAAGATCTAAAGGGTGGGGTGGGGGGACCTTCTGTAATCATAAATCACAGCAAAATGCATAATAGTTCCTCTATCTTGTCAGAGGTGGTTATTTCCCCCAACCTGTTGTTTATGAGGGAGCATAGCAACTAAATACCAGGTTTTAGTACCACCGGAAATATAAAAATTGCACAGTGTCTGTTTGACATGCTTTCGTACATACTAATGTATAGTATGTAGGGTTGGCTTGTAAAAGCTATTGGTAGCTGACAATGTTCTTTTCTTCCCATTTTTTGAAACATGAACCCCGTTGTGAGTAGTGATAAGAATATATAAGCAACATATGGTGAGTTAGTGGGATGAAGGAGAAAAGAATTTATGTATGAACTGTATTTCGTCAGGAGTGAGTAGGAGTGAGCCTCATTTTCTAACGATGCCATCTGCACAAATTTAATTCTGGCTTCAGAACTCCAATCGAGTTAATATAAAATCTCCTCTTTATAAAACCCTCAGTCTGTTACAAAAAAAATATGTGCAACGCGAAATACATCTATATATTATCTTTATTTTATCATTCAGAAAACTATTTTCCACACGGTCCAGAGGAAACACCCCGATCTTTTAAAGAGTAATTTGAATGCTTCTACACTGCAGTAAGAGTTCTGTGGGTGTGTAGGTGATAACGGAGGTTAAAATTGGCAATTTTAAAGAGGGATTTAAACGTTTCTTGAACGAAACTGTTCAAACTGGAAAAGTATATCTTAAAGAAATGGAATTTTCTGCTAAGCAAAATGTTTATGAATGGGACGGAGCTCTCTGTATGTTCTCATTTCTAGTTGAATGCTCAGTTGACTCCGTTTCACCTAAAAATAGGAAATTGAAACTGCATCTCCCTGGCTGGTTTGTTTATTTATTTATCACATCTCTAAAACCTGACCTCACAACATCTCTCTCTTGGAATATTCTCTGCCTACACGACATTAATTAACTCTTTTCTTTTGCTTTAATATCTGAATTAAGAGCATTAAGAGCGACTTTCACTCTGTTATGTCTTCTTTTGCATATACTATCAGCTGTGAAAGTGGGATTCCAACTAATATTGATAAAACATCCTCTAATTCCAGCAAACATCTCTCTGTTTTGGTTTCTGTATCTTTTGCCTTCTTGTTTTGTCACTTGCAGCCTTTTGTTGTGTGAGGGGAGGCTTTCATGCTCTCTTTGTTTACAGCTTTACCAAAATATTTTTAATCAGGGCAGTTGGTCGTCTTCAAAATACAGATACCGCTAGGCCAGGGAGTTTGCTTCTTGAGCTTTAAGTAGAGCTTTTACCATTGGAAGCAGTAATGAAAACATGTTGGTAAACTGGAGAATTCCTTGACCCTCTTCTTGATGCTTAGCGAACCTATTCACAGCGATCCCTGTTTTCAGCCCAACCACGTTCTTAATCATCACTTGCGTGTCTGATTCCTGACCTGTCAAGGAAAAGGATTGGGTTATTTTAATTATATCTGTTGGAGAAAAACTCCCCTATCGCTTTATCAGTGCAGTTCTGGTAAAAATTTCCTTCTTCCCCAAAATTTCCCCATCTGTCCCAGAGTCAGGATAGACCCACTTGCTCCAGCATCCAAGTACCTACAAGGATCGGTCCTGCTTAACTTCCAGGTTTGTACTTGGTTGCCTGTGTGGTGCCACCTGTCATTATTCTTAGCCTTCCTACTTCACCTTCTGTACAAGATAAAAACAGTAATGTATTTCTTTCTGCACCCCATATGGTAAATTGGTAAAAACAAGGGATGGTCTTAGGTACGAGGATGTGCGGTAAACGCTTCGGTGTTGATTTTAAATAAGGGAGACAGTTTGATGCAAGATTGCTGCAGAACTCTTCCCGTATTGATCTCCAGGGCTGCAGAGTTGAACCACTTCCAGAATTTCTGGCAGAAAGCTTGGCGCGAGGTAGGCTACAGAAAGTTTAATGACCCTGCATTTGCAAGTCACTGTTGCCTTTATCCCTTTATGTCTGCATTTGCTATACATCACATTTAGAGGCCCCCAAACTGCTATTAATCAAGTTACATTCCATCGACGAGAGAGCTTCTCTGTGATATTCCTTCTGATTCCGCTTTAGGAATTTCCCAATATGGAAATAGCTTTTGAAGGACTTGGAAACGTTTAAGACTCACGGGCTTCAACTCCCATTCTGTCTGGGAAACTCTGGGAGTCGAAGGCCACGAGTTTTAAAAAGTTCCCAGGTTTGGAGAGCCCTGGCTTAAAAGACTTAAGTTGCGAAGAAATGGTGATGGAATCGGTGATGTTTAGCTCAAGGAAAAGACAGTTTGGTGTTCATTGTTTTATAAGTTTATTGATCCCAGCAAACCCTGGGGACATCTCAATATAAGAACACTGAATGAAAAGTAAGGCCCCCGCATAACTTTACTTTAAATATGGAATAGTTGAATAAACGAAACAGGGAAATAATGATTGAAACTAATTCTTTCATTACTTGTATGTAATTGTCTACCACCATTCACTTATGCATGTCTACCAATGACAAGCAGACTTCTTAAAATCATCGCGAGCAAGCCCCACAAACTCTGCCTCTTTAGTCAGATCCTTAGTTGTTGTTTTTTGCACCTCATCATTTGAGTCAAACAGATGCCTACAGTGGTATTCCTTCACTTTGGGGAAAAGGCCTCAGAATAGTGTCTCAGAATAACAGAGTTGGAAGAGACCGTGCAGGTCATCTAGTCCAACCCCCTCGCCCAAGCTGGAGACCCCACACCATTTCTGACCGATGGCAATCCAGTCTCTTCTTGAAAGCTTCCAGTGATGAAGCTCACATAACCTCTGAAGTTGTGTTGGTTGATGGTTCTCCCTGTCAGAAAATTTATCCTTATTTCCAGGTTGAGTCTCTCCTGGATCAGTTTCCATCCATCATTCCTTGTCTGGCCTTCAGGGGCTTTGGGAAATAGGTTGAGCCCTTCATCCTCTCTGTGGCAGCCCCTCAAACATTGGAAGACTGCTATTATATCTTCCCTGGTCCTTCTCTTCACTTATACTAATAGAAGTTACGCAACGCCAAATTCGGGCCTATTTAATATTTGGGGTAAGTTTATGAGATCCAATTTCACAATTGTCTCTCGGATAGCTGACGAGGTATGAGTCAGCCTAATGTTGCAGTGTTGCAGCAGAATTTCCTCCTTGCGCTTCCACAGTCCCTCTAATCATTGTTTTCAAGCTTTGGGTGTTACAGTGTGGCACTCTTGTGTTGATAGTGAGTCCGGGTTCAAGGAAATCCATCTGAATAACTTCGTTACGCGTCTCCAAGAATTATAACCGTGAGTTTTCCCACCAAAGTTTCTTCCAGGTGAAGCTTTGTGATGCTACTCCATGGAACAGTTCTTCAATGCCGGCTTATAACAAGGATCCTATGCTTAGTTGGCTGTCACACACGCTGAAAAGATTCCTCAGCTTGCTTCCTATAGCATGACAACAATTGCTGGCCAAGTTCAACTCTTGAAGTTTTCATTTCTGCCATCAGCTTTGCTCCTGGGAAACCATTTGGGTGCTGTCACACATTGTCCACTTGGTTCTTGAACCTAAGGCCTAAGCTCTACCGGTCTCTATATTTTTGGTCCAGGGATGCATAGTATTCACAGTGAATTTCAGTTGGAGGGACTCCTCTGCCTGTCAAAAATTCGGTCACAGCCTGTAACATAATTCCCACCCATTGAAGTGAAAGGAGAGATGCTAAAAAACACATCAGAGCTTTGGAGATATCAGTACTGCCATCTGTTGGCCACTTGCAGAACTGGGTGGATTATTTTTCATTCAACCTTCTTGGCATTCAATTTGTAATGTATATTTCACTTCTTATTGTTCAGGGGTTTTTTACACACTCCTGCAGGCAAGAAGCAAGATTAAAAATGCAACTGTCCTCCTTCTCTATTATCTTACATTTTCCTCTCTATCTCATCTCTGTTTCTTAAATCAGAAATCCTTTGACCACGTCTGCCATTAACCTACATATTAAACCTTGTCTTACTCCTATTGTCCTTTGGTGTTTCTTCCCATCACTAGAGAGACTCTTAACTGAAACTGGTGATACTAAAACTATAGTAGTTATGCCTGAGTTGCAGTTACAACAGCCTCACTTGGTGGCAAGTCTATTTCATTGGTGGCAAGGCTATTTGTTTGTGTGCACTTGTCTACAGTACACACTGCAGTCCAAACATAGAAGGCTGAACTGTGGTCGTAAGCCAAAGACTACCTGTACTGTTAAAAGAAATAAATAAATGTCATCCTTGTTCCATTAATCAAATCTATTTTCCAGAGTTACCGTCAGTAAGCATAGTGCATTTAAGCAATGCACTTGTGTCTTGTCTTGTGTAACGCATTTTGAATTGCTTCTTATTTTGGAATTTGGACTAGTTAATAAAGAGATACGTTTTGCTTATCACACACAGTTTCTTGATTTCTGCCTCTGCACAATTAGTCCGCAAATCCACAACATACTGTGTCTGATGCTGCACACGTTCTAAATATGACAGATTCCATTCGTGTGCTAAAAGGCATTCCCTGCAGATTGTAATAAAAATTAAATGCTTGGATAAAAGTTAAGCAAAGCAATTTCTTGTCGAAAATAAGAAGTAGCTTGTTGGGCTGATAAGATGATAGCGTTGTGTTAATGCCAGTGATTTTAGGACAGCTTCCGTATCAATACTTAATAGACTGTCCAGTATAGTGATTCACTGTTCTCGTTCTGCAGTATCCTAGCAACAGAAACACATACCTGCTTGGGAAAGGAAGATGAAAGGCTTTTCAGAGATATTTCTGCATATACAAGGCCATTTAATATTATGAGCCATCTCAGAATGTTAGTTATATTGCTTTGGAGAGGTAAGAATTTGCCAATCTTCAAGCGGGTCATCTACGTCCACTAATATCCTGATTAGTGTTTCCTGTTTCATGTTGTTTAAGGACAGAATTGCAGCTGTAATAAAAGTCCAAATATTTTCTTACCTTCCTGCTTTCAGTTGAAGTCTCATTCCCAGAACAAACAAATGAATGTATATGTTGTTCCTCCAGTCAATGCTTTAAAACCACCCTTCACCAACCTCCTAGATGCGTGGGGTTCCAATTCCCAGACACCCCAACCAGCATTGGTGCCGCTGGTAGGGGTCTTGGGTGAAAATAGTTACAAAAATGAATACGCTGAAAGCTCCTTTCAGTTTCAGTTGATGTTCTGCGGTTTTCATTCTTTTATGTAGTACTTAACAGGGAGGGGGGGGAAATCCAAACGATGGCTTATAACTGCTATGGTTTCTTACCAAGATGTGGCTATTGTGACGGGAATTGTGGTTGAACAGTGGCTAGAGACCAAGAATTGAAGCCCACAGTACATGCTTTGATCTCCTCTCTAGTATGGGCTGCCAAGTTTAGCTTTCTGCGGCATTTTTGGAGCGCTCCAGTCTTCAGTATCTTATAGTGGTAAAGCTTTAAGAAGCTCTGGTTTTAAACATGATACAGGGATCCTTGGGTGCTTTGCTCAGCAGGGAAAGTAAATTCTTGTAACACATGAGATGCCTGCATTTTGGGGGGGGGGAATCCCAATACCTAATTACGTTGCTAGATGTATTCAAGCCATTTGGTTATTATAACATTTAAAAGCTAAAGTAGGAGGCGATGAACAAAATACAGAAGAAATAATGATTACGATGGGAAATTGGTTTTGCTGGGATGGAAAGTTTGAGCTGAGCTGACTTCCAGTTGTGTTAAACTGAATCACAGTTCCCTTGTCCTCTTTTTTTTTTTTGTTTCCTTTTTAAACAGGTCTGCGGGGGCTAATTAATCTTGGGAACACATGTTTTATGAACTGTATTGTCCAAGCACTTACTCACACTCCACTGCTGCGAGATTTCTTCCTCTCCGACAGACACAAATGTGAAATGCAAAGCCCCAGCTCGTGTCTGGTCTGTGAAATGTCTACGCTTTTTCAGGAGGTAAGTTGCTCCTTTTCGCCGCTGTTGAGAACGTCACCCTTTCATCCTTGCCGATGTGTAAGAGGCAACCAGAGATCGCTCCACTCAATATTTTAGGCTTCCTTCATTTCCTCTTTCATATGCTCCCAATTGCAAGGTGCCAATTGATGATGGAACGATCGCTCGGTTTAAAGTAATCACAGATGCAATTCGGGGTTGGCAGGTTGGTTTATAAAACATACTTTCAGTATGGTCAGCCGATTCTGATCGATTATCTTGTGGCCCTTTGTCTGCCAGCAGAGCTAGCAACAGGGTTGGGTCAGAACACGCAGGTCAGTGTTCACTCTTAGCAACCACATAGATAGGTTTTCTCCATGACAGCCCTTCCCTAAGGCGGTCTTGCGATGTTGCGTCGATTGTCACTGTAACTGGGTCCCTTATCCTCTTGTTCACTTCTCTTCCACCGTCAGCACCTTCCCCAAGGAGTTAGGTCTTCATATAAGGTGCATGCCTTCGTGTCTTCTGAAGTCTCTCTTCCAAATTGAATTCAGAGCATTTCCTAGCCCAATATACATACAGACTTATTCTAAAGGCCTTCAAAACGGTGGATCCGTTGAAATGCTAAGGTGCTAGAGCTGCACAGACAGCCTAACTTAACAGGTCTGTTGGTTAAGAAGCCCCCTGTTCAACATAAGAGGTAGTTTAAGAAAGTTCCTCTAGGTTTCCCCCCCCACTCCTCTTAATGAAACACCGAGGAATACATATCAGGAGGCACAGTGAAGTAATTATGGAAAGTACCACTGGGTAGAGTAATTGGATAATTCCAGAACTAATTGTAAGAAGGGAGAAGTTTTATGGCTGCGGTTCTCTGAATTATAGTGCCACAACTGCTGTATCAGCAGATTTCAGTTATGCTCAGGCTCTGGCCTCGGTGCCATTCCTGTTGGCATCCTGGAATTGTTTATCGATCCTTTGGAAAAAAAAAAGGCGTTTGTGCATTGTGGCGTCGCCGCAGTGTGGTTTCAAGCCAACAAAACTCTAGCACAGAAAGGAGAAGAATTTTCCTCCCAGATGTATGATAACGATATGTGTAAAAAAAATCTGTAAGCTTAGGAAAGATGCTCCCTACCTTAAATTCTGGACGACATGTTGGTCTGACACGCATACAAAGAGTTTGGATTTGATTTCTAATAATATACCTATCAGAGAGCCAGTTTGATGCAGTGAATTCTAGTCCCACCTTAAATTTGAAAGCCCGTCTGGGTGATGTTGGGCCAATCACCAGGTGACAGTGAGTTCTAGTCCCACTTTAGGCATGAAAGCCAGCTGGGTATCTTTGGGCCAGTCCTTCTCTCTCTCTCAGCCCAACCCACCTTCACCGGGTTGTTGTTGCTACAGGGAAAACAGGAAGAGGAAGGTGTACGATATATGTTCACCGCCTTACGTTATTTATAAAAATAAAAATATCTGGATTAAAAAAAAATAGGGAATAATTCTAATCTTTCCACGAAGAATTTGTATGTATTTGCTGCTATGGGGAAAGAAAGAAAAAAAAAAACTACGCTGAATCTTTTGTTTCCTTTCCCCTCTAACCCTCTCCCCACCCCCATCCCGGGCGCAGTTCTACTCTGGGCACCGATCTCCTCACATTCCATATAGGTTACTGCACCTGGTATGGACACACGCACGGCATTTAGCAGGGTACGAGCAGCAGGACGCCCACGAGTTCCTCATTGCTGCCTTGGATGTGCTACATCGACACTGCAAAGGTGAGGCTCCTTCCTCTTCTTCCTGCTCCCCTGGGGCCTCTCTGCGGGGTCAGCCTTTGCAAGGCGGTCCTCCACTTCCGGCCGCAGCTGAGCCCCAAATCTACGTGGCTGAGGGCGAGTGTTATAGTCCCACTTTACGACTTTTCTCGGGAAGGGAATCACTGCCATTAAATTAGTGACACTGTCACTAATCCAGCTTCCCCCTGGGTTTTGCTCGCCAGAAAATTCGCAAAAGGGGATCCCCGCCGGGACGCTGCCCTCCGTCCCAAAGGTGAGTCGGTTGCCAAGCATCCGAACGTAAATCACGTGTGACCGTGAGGATGCAGCCACGGTCGTAAGTGTGAAAAACAGCCAGGAGTCCCTTTTCGGGTGATTTCGAACGGTCCCTAAGCGAACTGTTGTACGGTGGGGACCATCTCAGCTTAGCTGGAGGATATCAGAAGGAGGTTTCTGCTTTGCTCTTTCTTAAACTGGCTAGAGTCTCTCTTCTTACTCATTTTTCTTGTGGCTTTCTTACTATCTTCACTCGTAGCTGGAGGGGGAAAAAATCCGAGGATTTTGAGTTGTAGGTTCCGGCACGAAAAAAGGAGGAGTAGATCTAAGCACAGGTAGTCCTGTCTGATTTTTGTAACTCCCAAATAAACCTCTTCGAACATCCTAAAAGTGAGCAGGTTTACCATGGCGTCAACACCTCTGAACTGGCACGACCCCCTCCCAGAAGCAAGTGCTTAATAATAATAATTTATTAGATTTATACCCCGCCTCTCTTCACCCAAAAGGGGAACTTGAGGTGCCCAGACCTGCAACTGCTCAATCCTTGGGAATTCCTTTTTCAGCCCAATTACTCTTTTTTTTCCTTTCTGTTGCTGCTGTGTTGCATATTGATAGGTGCAAGGAGGTGGTAATTTCATTTTGCCAGATGTCACAGGAAGCCCCGTGAGTTTGTCATACCTCCCAGTGTTGCTGTGAACAAGCTTACAGAGCAGTCTTTAGAGACCCCCCCTCCTCATTGAGCCTAATTGACTTGGGTAATTGAGGAGGGAGCAGCCTTAACTCTCCTGTGGGTGCAAATGATGGCCTATTAAGGCTATCCAGCAGGGAGGTTACCTGCAGCCCAGTGAAAATGAGATGAAGCCATTTGCTAGTTTTTGTGAGCAGATGACAAGAATAAAAGGAAGAAACGCTTTTTACAGACAAGGGTTAAACCTTTGTCCTTTTTTTAAAAAAAAAAGATTCTTTGTTTTCCTTTCGGTATGTATCTTTCTCCCAAAATGACACAGCGGTGTAACTTTTCATGACTTCATAAAAGAAACAGGAAAGGCTGTTTTTCTTTTATGGTCAGTAGGGATTTAATAATGTATCTTTTCCTTCGCCAGAAAGTTTAAATCCCAATTGTTAGACAGTTGCTCCAAATAAGGCCGTGCCCTATTTAATCTCAAAACACCCAAGTCAGGCTCATGCCACGTTGACCTTGGCAAGAGTTTAGGTTACTTCCATTCATCTCCCTGGGATTTGTGGGCGGTCGAGGGTTCTCCTCGACACGGTTAAGAAAAATTCCCATGATGTATAGAATAAATATTTATTTTTAAACATCTAAATGTAGTCAATCTTTCCAGTCACATCGGAGTAGCTACGTTGTGTGGCAAAATTACGAAAGGCTCAACATTTGCAGACGCTGCCTTTCCTACCTTACTTAACTGGCAGTGATTTTACTAGATAGTGTGAATAATGACATGTGTAATTTTCTTAACAGCAAGCATCATTTTTACTTGGAAAGGCTTACATGTATTACTCAGCCCCTGGAAGTGCCGCTAAATCATCATTGCCACTTACCGCCGTACCTCTTCTGGAAGGTGTCCTTGGGGCAGAGCGAAACCAGCCAATTTCCCACTCAATAATAATATATTACGTTTCCCCACGACACGAAGTTACTCATACCTAATTCTGGATCAGGTTCCCTTACTTCCTTGGTTCGGTCAGCCAAGCACAACTTGGAAGCGATTAAAATAGAAGTCGCGTTTTTCATAGCTGTCTTTCCTGATGCACTTCCTTACTCTTGGAGCATCGTTTTTGTGGATATGCCACAAAAAGTAAGTTTCAGGCCGACAGGCAGTCCTTGACTTAGGACCGCAATTTCCGTTGCTAAGCAAGGTGGTCGGTAAATGAGCCACATCCAATTTTATGACCTCTCTCGCCACAGTTTTAAGTGAAACCACTACAGTTGTTAAGTTAGTAGCATAGATGTTAAGTGACTCTGACTTCCCTGTTTTTGCTTGTCAGAAGGGTCACAAAAGCTGACCAGATGACCCCAGGACTGTGCAGTTGTTACAAATACATGCCACTTTGCCAAGCGTCCCAATTCTGACAATGTGATTGAGAAACAGTCAGTACTGTTTCTTCAGTACTATTGAAGACCCAGAATTGTTAGGGAACAATGCATTCCCTCTGCTGGAGGAAGAGAGGTGGGGTAAATAAATAAATAAATAAATAAATAGGGACAAGGAGTGGTGGAGTGGGCTAGAAGAGTGGAGCTCTCGCCTCACCATCTGGAGGCTGTGAGTTCGATCCTAGGTAGAGGCAGGTATTTCTCTCTCTGGGCACACTGAGAATATATCTGCTGAAAAAAAACTCCTCATTGGCGACAGGAAGGGCATCTGGCCATTAAAACACTCCGCTAGCACCATTCAGTTGCCCGGACTCTACTCCGCAAGGGATTACGGGGTCGGTAAACCAAGATGATTATTGGGGGCAAGATGCCGGCTCTGTAAATGGCTCTAAAGGGCTATTGCTATTGTAACTTTAAATGGCTGCTCAACGAAGGATCAGCTGCTTACAAAGTGTATAAAGTGCCTAGTTCTCTGCGCGGCTGGATGCGAATATTCAGAAGGCTGCTTATTTCCTTTTCTTCAGGTGACGATAATGGGAAGAAAGCCAGCAATCCCAACCACTGTAACTGTATCATAGACCAAATCTTCACAGGTGGACTACAGTCTGATGTCACGTGTCAGGTCTGCCAGTGAGTATGATGGGCAAGCCTTTCTAAAAACAGGCAGGCAAATGGTGATATCTTCTGGATGTATATATATATAGAGAGAGAGAGAGGGAGAGAGACTAGGCAAGAAACTTCAGTGAGAACCTGAGTGAAATTTAAAAAAAAAGAATAATAATTGCACAATAAGTAACCTACTGCTCTTAAACCTGCTTGCATTAAGGGAACCTATTTTGTTTTCCTGGTGAAGACATGGTGGCCATCTTTTTCAGCCAGATATAAATAAACATCACCAGGAGTTTAAAATCAGCTTTTGCTTGATTATAAAGCAAGTGGGCAGCCAATGTCCTTTTTTTAAAGGGAGACCTGAGCTGCCAGAACTTAAAATAATTTTGCACTGTTACGTTATATGGACTTTTCCTTAACTGCTCTTGCTGGTTTATATCTGGCGGCTGATATTTTGTCTGTTCCTTGACCTCCTGCTCTTGTTCCATATTCTTCATCCCCACTAAAGAAATTTAAAATGTCCTTTGTTGGAAATCTCTTTTGCGAGCACCCCCTAGAGGTGAAGTGCCAATTTTCCTTCCACCTTCGCACATTCATTTTGGACATGGAAGGGTTCCCAGAACGTTTTTCCTCCCAGCGTTTACTCTTGTGAACCTCCTATTTTGTAGATTAATATCACACCCTTTTTTTGGATCTGTTGATTCGCAGGAATGCCCCCTTAAGATTTGGTCCTCTCAGTTTTAACAGGTAAAATGAGTGTTACTGATAGATGAGAATATTTGGAACGCAGCGTTGACCTGTGGGGTTCTACCTGGGGGGTTTTCTTGCAGGTGCCTCATGACCCAACTAGGTAACTTCATCAAGCTAGAAGGGGGGGAGCAAAAGAGGGAGGACTGTTGGGTTCTTGGTTTTGGTTGTTCTCTTGCAGGCATTTCATTACCTAACTTGGTAACCTCACCAGTGCTAAAAGGGAGTGAGCTTTCATCATCATTGCACGGATGATGTTATCTAGTTAGGTGATGAAACATCTGCAAGAAAACAACCAGACTCAGAGAGCACCAAGGAGCCCACCGTTGTCATCCTCCTCCTTTCTCCACTCTGCAAATAAACCCCGCTACCATCTAACACTGAAGTTGTTACCTAGTTGGGTAATGAATCGGCTGCAAGGAAACACGAAGCTCAGAGAGCACCAAGGAGCCCCACAATCACTTCTGCCCAAACTATTGCTTTACCTGATCCCGTGGCTGAACTCTCTCATTTTTCTTTTCTCCCCCTAGCGGTGTGTCCACAACGATAGACCCCTTCTGGGACATCAGTCTGGACTTGCCCGGTTCCTCCACCCCGTTTTGGCCTCTGAGTCCAGGCAGCGACGGCAGTGTGGTGAACGGAGAGAGCCACGTGTCAGGAACCACCACCCTCACAGACTGCTTGCGAAGGTACAGACGGGCAGACTGACTTTAGAGAGGAGCACTCTTACCTTCCCTCCTCCTGTCTGCAGATGAGCAATTGGCAGGCAGATGGCCCAGGAGCAAAAAAAACTCAAAACCCCACCATCTCGTCTGCAATTATTTCTGCTGAATCATCGTGCAAGCAACTCAGTTCCCTTGTAGGAAAAGAGGCCAGGACAAAAATTAAGCATGTAGCGTAAGCTTGATAGAAACTGGTAGGTAACTAAGACAAACAACCCCCCTCAGTTTAGCTTTCCCCATGATAAATTTCAGCACTGTGTTTCCTTGATTATGTTAGACAGTAGACACTATTGCTTCATACGTTGCAAAGCAAGGCAAGCGCAGGATAAACATAAACACCTTTGATCTCTCACCTTACAGACATTTTAAATAAAACCTGGTTGAACTATGGCCTACGTATGCGGTATCTCTGTAGATCATAAGTGTGGGTTCACAATCCTCGTTTTCCTTAATTCTGGGCAGTCTGCCTCTTACCTGTCCCTCCCTTGCTCAGTGAATAGAAGTGGAGTCCCTTAGAGGTAAGGAAGAGGAATCCAACATAGAAGAGGAATTGCCACGCAAAGCAGCCAGCCAAAATTGTAAAGCAGGAAACCCCCATTGCGTCATCAGCTTTGGGACCCCCGTTGGTTGGCCTTAGGAAGAAGAAATTCTGCTAAATCTTTAACAGAGTGTGGAATGTGTCTTACTACTGGTTTCCAGAAAGATCAACAGATGAGCAGTGTCCAGCAGGCTTCATCCTTCTTTCAAAACACAGGAAGCATAAGACTATTTTTCCGTTCCATCTGACGCAACTGTCACTTCACAAAAGACCTGAGAGGTTATAAAGTTATCACATAGCCACTTCCCCCTTCAGGAAGATTGACAAGAAAAATCTTGGCCGAAGAATTTGTACAACAGTATACAGAAATCCATGTGAAGAAGGCTCCACAAACTTCCTTGTCTCCAAATTGATAGCCGAGATAGAGGGGCCTCAATGAATTTGCACTCCATTTCCTTGCAAGAATGGGAGATGTTCTCCTGTCCCTATCTGGGCTATCCTCGATGTAATTACCCACAGTCTCAGTTGGATATTGAAAATGTTTCCACGGCTCTTAACTGTTTACCTATTCACTGTTTAATTGTTTGCCACCTATTTACCTGCTTTGAGGTCAGTTAAATGGAGATACTCATGGGGATATCTTTCTTTATTCACTGAAGGACCGCACTGTAATTAGGACATCGAGACTAAATTATTTAGGTTTATAGATTGGTTCCTCCCCTAACATTCTTCCATTTTCTTGGAATCTGGCAAGCAACTTCAGCATAATGCTAAACAGATCCATTTAGCTATCACCATCATAGTAATTAAAATCATAGGAACAGCTCTACTGGATCAAACTTTCATCTAATCCCATAACTATCCACTGGTGCGTATTTTGGTGGCCACCCTAAACAAATCCTGGAATTCCCCTTTAACATGGAAGTACTATACAGTAACAGTGCCAATAGAAGAATGCTTTTGTCTTATTGCTTCATACTATATAGGGTTTATTTGACACCTTAACACCAAAGCCAATAATAAATAATATTTTAACACCAGTTTGTATAGGTGGCGTATCCTTTATATTTTCTTTTTATGTCTTTCTTTTAAAACCAAGGAGGACTCTGCTGAAGCTAATACTCTAAACGTAAAACTTGCAGAAGATTATACTGGAGGGTAGCGACCGTAAAAGATACTAAATGGGAATTTAAAGTGAAATAGTGTTTTACTTGTGCTGGTTATCCATTCAGTTTTAAACATATTTTTTTTCAGGTTTACAAGGCCAGAACATCTAGGAAGCAGTGCCAAAATCAAATGTAGTGGTTGCCACAGCTACCAAGAAACTACCAAACAGCTCACTATGAAGAAACTACCCATTGTGGCTTGTTTTCATCTCAAAGTGAGTTTGCTAAACGATGATTCCTGAAGGTGGCTCTTCCTCCATGGACTTGGTTGACTTTCTTTATTTTGTGGATTTTAATCTTCAATCTCACGGGTAGACTGAATCTCAGTTTCGAACTGAGCATGTACGCTTGAGAATTGGGAACAGACCTTGTGACTGTTGGATGATATATTGCTAGATCGATTAGATATCCAGAGTTTTAACATTTTGCAGATTCAGTCCCAAAGGTACTTTTTCCAAAAAGGCAACTGGACTTCCTTTGGGGTTTTTTTCTTCTTCTTTCCTTTGAAAATGTTTTGCTTCCAATGCAAGAAGCTTCTTGGATGAGAAGCGAAAGTTTTTTCAAAGAGAAAAAAACCCCCGTCCTGTTCTGAAGAAGAAAATTCTTGATTTATTTATTTATTTGATTTATACCCCG
>JANHGC010000079.1:207850-223477 GCA_027560395.1 Boaedon fuliginosus | reverse complement strand
GGAGGAGGAAAGAAAGAAGGAAGGAAGATGGCAGTCTATTAAAAAATTACCCGGGCAATGCCAGGTAAACAGCTAATCAATATAAAAGTGCTTTCTTTAAATCTTGAAATTAAGATATTGGCTGATATACACATGCCTATTTTAAAATCCATTTAACAGTTCCTTTTATCATTTTTATCATTTTGTTTATTTTGATATTCAATATTATGTCCTGGTAGATAGAAAATAAGATTAAATTTTAAATGAAATATTAACTATTAATTATTAGGATATGATGTCCATTGTTTTCAATGGAAAGCAGCTACACCAAGAGTTTCTTAGTGGGCCTGCTGTCTTTAGCCTAATTTTGACATTTGAGCATCTATTTGGTATCATTTTTTTTCTTTTCTTAACAAAGCACTGATGTAGTGCTATCCAGATAAACCTGTGCCATAAATCATTTTTCCACCAAGCAAACAGAATCAATGTTTTTCCCAGTCAGGACTGCTTTACAAAAACAGATACTGAGCCATGGTAAACACAAACACACATACAGACACACACACACACACAGCACAAGAAGGAAATATTTCTGATTATTAATGAGCTCCCATCTTAGCCTTTTCCTACTTACTCTTTCCAATGGGAACATTTCCTCGCCCTAAGGCAACAATTAAACTTCCATCAATTCAATTGGCTAATATAAATCCTGTTTATTGTGATTGTTTCTTTGTATGCTGGGCATAAAACAAAAGGAAAATCAATATGACAGGCCTGTCTTGATGACTGTGCTTTTGACTGTTCCTTTTGTTGCTAGATGAGACTATTGGTACGATTGCTGTATATTAATGCATTAGTGTTGTCCCATTAACAGAACATGGGATTGCTGGAATTTGCTGGGTCTTTCTTTCTCTCCCTCGATCAATATTTGATGAGGATAATTTCAAAGACTTATTTAGTATGATCTCCACATAAGGAGTCCTTCAGACTATTTATCACATTGGAAGGATAATTACATTCAAATCCTGAGACACTGTTGCTAGGTTACTGCCGCTTGCCATTCCTTCAGCTTTTGTGTATTGAGAATTCCATCCCCCTCCCACTCGCTCCTCCTCTTTTGCACAGATTCTTTCAAAATTTGGCTGAAAAGGAGAAAGAAAAGGAGGCAATAGCCTTAGACTTAAAAGCCAAAATATCCTTTTAATGGAGAATATAGGGTGATTAGTGCCTCCAAAAGATCATAGCTGCCCACACTGGATAACTCCAATTTCTAAGGAAAGAATCCAATTTGTAGGTGAAGAGCTGTTGAATGATGTTGCTTGAGATAGATTAGGGAAGTGGCAGAGTAATAAAATAGACCTATTGCCCCTTGCTTAACCTTTCAGAATGTTTCATTGGAAAAAAATAGCACCATACATCCAGATGCCACTTAGATAGCTTTCAAGATACCTCTTCCCTTCTGTCGGGAGGGAAAAAGTCCCAGGCATGGCAATAAAACTAGCAATCAAACTGCAGGCTCAGGAACAATGCAGACAGCCTTGGCTGGGCTGACACATTAAACTAAGACATTGGTTTGGTTGGTTTTGGTTTACTATGTTAGGTTAGTGACTTGTGGCTTATTCAACTAGTTATGGCATAACATAGTATGTCAGTCCAATTTTTGCCTTCAGTGTTTTTGGATAACCTGACAATCTCCTTTATGAATCAACCACTTGTCAGAAAAATGTCAGCCTATCTGAGAATATTACAATATAATTAGATGAAATTGATCCATGTTCTATCATATTTTCTCTCAAACTACAAATTTAATCTATATTTTGTCACATTGTTCAACAACTATGTTACAGCATTAAAAGAAGTATGAAATAACTAAATTACAATTAGTTTAGGAAGTACATATTAGGATGCTTCATGTGGAAGATTTATAAGTACTACATTTCTCAATATCCATAGGGCAATTGTGTTTTTTGTGTCAATGTTAATCTACATACCAGTACTGCACATCTATCTAAACTTCAAAGTAAAAGTAATTCCAGTGAGTAAAAAGGAAGACAGCCAAATATTGATTATCATTGGTAAGGAAAAAAATATCAGTATTTTGATATTTTTAAGGAGATAAGAATAAAATAATATTCAGTTGAAACAAGAATTATTTTTTGCTTGTTGCAAATAAACATTGCTTTTACTAATTGCAAAATAGTTGCAAATAAATTATAATATATTTGAGAATTATTTTAAAAAAAGAAGATAGGGGGATAAGCATTCACATATTGATTGCAAAATCTAATTCTAATCCTATTTCCATTTTCAGTTGGGTTTATGACATTCTATATCAGGGTTCTCCAACCTTTTTTACCTCAGGGACCACCAAATTCATAATTTTAAATCCCAGGGGCCACCAGTATAAATCCAGAGTGCCACTCCCTAACCCTTCCTTTCCCCTTCTCTGATTTTACCTTCCTTCCTTCCTTCCTTCCTTCCTTCCTTCCTTCTTTCTTTCCTTCCTTCCTTCCTTCCTTCCTTTCCCCCTCCTGATTTCACTTTCCTTTCTTCCCCTTCTGATTTCATCTTCCTTTCTCCCCCCACTGATTTCACCTTCCTTTCTTCCCCCTCCTGATTTCACCTTCCTTTCTTCCCCCCTCCTGATTTCACCTTCCTTTCTTCCCCTCCTGATTTCACCTTCCTTTTCCCCCGTCCTGATTTCACCTTCCTTCCTTTCTTCATTTTACCTGTGTGTGTGTTTGTGTGTGCACGTGTTTATCTCTCTTTCTGTGTGTATCTTTCTCTTTCAACTCTGTCTCTCTCTCATCTCTCTTTGTGTTTCTATCTCTCTCTCTCTCTCTCTTTCCCTCTCTCCCTCCCTCCCTCTCTCTCTGTCTCTCTGTCTCCATGTCTCTCTGAAAGCCGAGGCTGGGCCATGTCTGAGAGCTCTCTTCAGGCTGTTCGCTACTCCTTTTAACGAGCACCAGAGGTTTCCCTCCCCCTCCTCCCCACCTCATTCTCCTCATGACTGGGAGACTTTCCTCAAGCGAGCAGCCAAGCTTGGCCAAAGCATAGCAAAGGTGTGAGCCATTCGCTTGAGGAAAGAGCTCCCCATCCACCACCACCCAGCTGCCCGCCCAGCCGCACCCATGCCCACCTGCCCAACAACCCTGGTCTTGGCTTTCAGAGAGAGAAAGAGACACAAAGAGAGAGAGAGAGCATGTATGCACGAGAGATAAACACAGAGAAAGAGAGAGGGGGGGGGCAGGAGAAGGAGAGAAGGATTTTGTGGCTCCCTGTGGGATTTTTCCCTATGGGAAATGGGTCCAAATAGCTGAGTGCTCCTCCACCCAGATGTGCCGTGGACCACCCCGATTTTCTTACGGACCACCAGTGGCCCCCATACCACCGGTTGGGGACCTCTGTTCTATACACAGCCAACGCTGCAGTGTTGATTGGCAAACTACAGTGTACAGGGTTGTAATCTTCATCATGCCTGATTATGATATGTATTAATGGGCTAAAATCTTCTAGGGTAGAGAAAAAGTACAGTTTTATTTTATCAGTAGCACCAATAAACAATGGACAATGAATACTGTAGATGCTGGAGAGTGTGAAAAACATAAACAAGGAAACACAGTAGTGTAGAAAAAGATGGCACTTTTTCAGCACCAAAAATGTTGTTTTCTGCTAACATTCAGTCTAATATTAGTTCTCAAGTGACTTTCTCATAGTCTTGGAAAGTTTTGTGATATACACCATTTTAACCATATTTATTTTCCCCTGGAGCTGCCAACTGCTATTCATTGCAAATTGTTAAGTAGCTTAATACTTAACAAAGTACCAATCCTGTATATGCCATGGATCTAATTTCATGCAATATTTGGATCAACGCTTGCCCACAGATGGAAACACTGAACTGCAGGTTTTATGTTACTTCTTGCATGTTAGGTGTCTTCACCATTTACCATGTTTCAATATGTTTAGGGCTATTTTTATACATTAAAAAAAAAAACATTTCTTGGGATGCAAATAGTTTACCAGAGGTGGTTTAGATTTAAAGCAAAATGATATCTCCTTATATAAGTTGCAGTATGCAGTGTGCTGATATTGCTAAATAAAATCTTGTGTTTTTTAGCTCAAATAAAATGAGAAAGACATTGTATTCTACCGCTGCTTTCTTCCAAATGGCTGCCCTCCAAATGCACTTAATTCCAACTCCCATAATCCCTAGCCAGCATAGTTAATGGCTGTTATTTCACATGATATATTTCCATTATCCCACCTTTAAATAATCTTACTTCATTATATCCAAGATTATTCTACATTATTCTAGGGGACAGCAATATATATGAAATTTTAATTACAATGCTTCATAATCTAAATATTATGGCCTCTATGGGTTAGGATAATCAAGAAAAATAACAATCCATCTGAAAGACAGGATGGAGGCTTTTCAGAAAACATTTCCAGGAAATATTATTTTATTCACAAGGTGCAGAAGAGAAGCCACATGCCTTTTGTTCTCTTTAGGGTTTTAAATAATAAGACGCATGGTACAGTAGGGAGTGTTATCACTAATCCCCACAGTCAAGTTTAAAATGAGCTTACAAACTGCAGCAGGCACTGTGGGAACAGCAATTATGCTAACAGCAGCAGCTACCAAAAAAGAAACGAAATGAAAAAATGCTCAGGTACGATTTCCTGAAGTTATATGGAGGGCAAACGTGACTGCTGTCAATTTACAACAGGAAAGAAAAAGACACACACCCTCTTCTCCCCCTCTCCTCTACATGCACAGCCTTACATGTCTTTGTACATAAACTGAGCCAGGAGAGAATGGGTTCAGATTGAATCTATTAGTTTACTTTCCAAATCAATCCTTTTTCTCTCAGTCTAATTTCCTCACATCCAGTTGAGATAGAACACCCATTGGCATTCATCATATACAAACACGACGGAAGGATTTGGGGTCAATGGTTCAGTGAACACTGAAGGGAAACTGTCACTGGTTGCCCATGCAGGAAAAATAGCTATTCTTTTCTTTTCTTGCTTGGCTTGCTCATATTTGGAGCTTTGTGGTCTGCTTCCAAGCAAAGGGATCCCACTGGAAAGGAAATAGGCTATTCTATTACAGCAATTGTCTTGCTTACATTGCATAAAAGAGCCCTGAAACAGATGTCTTGCACTCTGCTTTTGCACCAAGTGTAAGTGTTCTTGTAGAAATGCTCACTTATGTAAGAAGTGGTCAGGCTGTCTGTGCCTTTATAGCAGGGGTGTCAAACTCGATTTCATTGAGGGCCGAATCAGGGTTGTGTTTGTCAGACAAAAAGGTTGTCTAAGCATGTGCTCACCATTGCATTCACCCATACAGATATATGATGGAAAAACCCCAGATCCCATAATCCTGCTTGGCACAGGAAGAGAAGGGTTCACTGTCCTAGGTATAAATACCTCCCCCCACACACACACTTTCTTGCTCCTTCATTTTACCTATGCCATGCTGTAAAGCTCTTATCTGCAGGCATCCATGTCTAACTAGACAATCGATATAGATACCTTTCTTGTTTTACTTTTAAACAATAAAAGAGATAGATATAGGATCATGGTCTCAGTGTCTTTATTATCAAGGGCATCCAGAATGATCGAACAATTCAACAGTGTTTGACCTTGGGGGGTGGGCATGGTGAGCTTGACGTCCCTCATCTTGTGGGCACCTGTGGTGCCTCTGCCAATGAAAATGGGCTCCTGATCACGCACAACCCTCCAGAGTTCCATTTTTGCTGACAGGGGATTGCAGGAGGCCATCCCAGCTGAAAATGGAGATCGGGAGCCTGTTTTCACTGGCAGACCACCATGGGCTGGTCATTTGCTGTTTCCAGGCTGGCTGCATGGGTCAGATATAAACACCCCGTGGGCCAGATCCAGCCCATGGGCCTTGAGATTGACATCCCTGCTTTATAGGATCAGCATGCATTGAAATGCATTGATGCACGGAGACCAACACTTGGTCAACTTTGGCTGATCAGAAAAAGGGGTCAGTAGGATCAGCAATTCAATTTGGACTGGAGACTATTGGGAACTTTAAAAGCTGCAATCTAGATTGGGAAGTTTAAAAAAATCTGGGAGAAAGGGACAGTAAATCACTTTCATATCACTGTCAAGAAGAGCACATGTTGTTACCAGAAGCCCAGTTCTACTCATTGGGGAAGGGCTAAACATCATTCTCACAGAAATAACCTTATGAAGCAGCTTCAGACTGAGCATAGCTAATATGGTATCTTAACCACTACATTCTGGCTTTCTTTCTGGACCACCAAGCATATCAACACTTTGACAATGCCTTCCCAATCCTATAATTGCTATGCCCCATTCATAGAGCTCAAGAGAAGCTCCATTCAATGGCATCTTCCTTTTGTAGTTTATCCAATTTTCTTTTTTTTTATTATAGGAATTATTATTGAGGGAAATACAAAGTAGTGGTACAATGGATCATGGCATATAGGTGGAAGTAATCTTAGAATACAGTCACAGGGACCAATAGATTTTGATCTCATCAATTTCACTGTGGTGATTAGAGTGTGCAGTGGCCTAGAGATGGAGCTCTCGCCTCACAAACAAGAGGCTGTGAGTTCGATCCTAGGTAGAAACAGATATTTTTCTCTGGGCACAATGTACCTGCTGAAAAAAATTCCATATTGGTGACAGGAAGGGCATCCGGCCAGTAAACACTCTGCTCCATTCAGTTGCCCAGACTCCACCCCACAAGGGATTATGGGGTCATAAAAAGGAGATGAATTTCAGTGTGGTGATTCTGAGGTAGAACCAATCATCCCAATATAAGGATGGTAAGATCTGGCCATTTCAGATTTCTTGATTTCCAATGTGGTGTCCAGTTTTAAATTCATCATGTCTATTGCTATATGTGGAATTTTAAGAAACCTACATAAAAGTTTCCTTCAAAAAAAATCAATGTGCTTTTCTGTGGATGTGCTTGCTAATATATTGTTCTATACCATTTTATCAAATGTGCATGTCATTACAAGTAATTTTCTATAATGTAATGGTATATGTCTAAAACATTTTTCTTATTAATATATGAATGTGTACAGTTATATCTATTGTAAACTTTGTACTTATGATTTTGTATGGAGAATTCTGAAACAGTGAATTTTTGAAGGAAAATAATCAGTTAACATAACACTTTGGAAAGTGTAAATTTAACAAGTTCTTCTGAGAATGCACAATGAATAAAATTTTCTACTTCTCCAGATCCAATACAGCCAGTTAACCTGCAGTAAGAATTGAACTAGAAGGCTTTTCAATCACGTTGAAAAGTAAATAGATGCATATTTCTTGGCTATACCATATAAAAGCGTTCTGTTTTGACTTCTGGACACAATGGTGTGATGGATGCTGTTTATCATCTGAGAGAATGAGAACATTACAAGACAAGAGCATGGCCAATAATTCAATTTATAGCAGAGGCTTGTCAAGATTTGATCTGATGTTTAACTCTTCTGTTTGCAAACTCCTAGATTTCATTATTGCAAGAGATTTGCAGATATAGACTCTCTTCCTGATGCCTGGAAAGTATTTATAGCCATGCCTGCATTCTGTAACTTGTTTTGCTTGCTTATGAAACAGGACATGCAATGTGGGAATTAAGAAATAGGTTTTAGTGAAGACTTCTGCTAAAACAATTTAATTTTGTTTTTGTTTCAAAATAGATCTTGTTAATTTCATTCCAAAAATCTTAATGTTGTACACTTATGTATACATTGAGTTTTGATGGTCTTCTGGTATTATGTACCTCGGAACCCATGAGGTCAAGTTAACATGATTAATAGCTAAAGTTTATAGAACATGCAGGGAAAACTTATCAAATACACATTACCTATGTTTAGATAAAGGATGAATCTCCTTTAATACCAGTATTAAATTAAATGAAGTTACATCAGCTGCACAAAATGTAGGTAGCCTAAATACAGCAGAATTATGCTGACCTGGTCGAAGACATTCCATTCAATAATGAGAGTTTCACTTTTCTTAGCAACCACACACAAGATGATGATTGTCAGCTCAACATATGTATCAATGGTTCATATTAATAAATGCAGACATTTATATGCTTATACATAGAACTAAAGGGACACATTCACAAACTTCATATCCAATCTCTCATGAGTATGGCTGCTTCAAATGTCTTTCTGCTTCTGCTATGAAGTATTTCAGGGGGACAAAAGAAAATTCATGTAAACATGCTTAAACTCTGCCATGCTTAAACATTAAAATAGAAGAGTTATCAGACACAATTACACATCCCCTCAAATAGTCCTACAATCTCCTTTCAGATACCCATGCAATAAAAGCAAGTGATTATTTTTAAAATGGACACATATGCAGGGACATTAAAAACAGGGCTTCTGTCTGTATGCCTCCCCACATCATTTGTATATGATAATCTTACTGTAAGAAACCTTGTCTGGGTTTCACAGTAAATTACAGATAGTACAGATTTTGAAAGTGCCATCAGCTTTTAGAGTGTGACATGACCTGTTAAATAAGTTGCAATTATATTCAACTGACATGCTAAGATTAAGTAGATTTAACCCTGTTTAACTTTCCTTTTTCCTATGATATAGCATGTTGAGTAAACTCAGCTTATTTGATTCAATGTATTCCACACATCTAGAAACTAGATTAATTCCATAATTAATTTACAATGCAGCATGAACCCAACCTAGAAATCACCACAGGAAGTCCTAAGTCTCCCAGTAACAGAATGTTTCTTCTATATGCTAGTGACAAAAACTGAAGTCCATTTCTCTGCCATCTGAATAGCAGTGGTAAAGTCAATAAATTATCGTTCTAATGGGCTCGTAATGATACCCAAGTTCTCATCTATTATGTGCTTCCAGCAACAACACACTGAAGGACCAAGCTATTGTTTTGACAGCATCATATATTTTATAACTCCATTTGGCTGCATAATGTGATTGTAGAATATCAAAAAGGAGGAGGGATAGGAAATTCTGGACAAGTAACTACATAAAGAAACTGAATCTGCGTAGTGTATCTTATGTCAGGCCAATTTCAGAAAACTGTTATTTGTTGTCATATGCCATAAAACTCTCTTCTCTCATATACAGGAAATGGTTTTCACATAACCTTTTGAGTTGCCTTGGACTTAAAACAGGCTTAAGCCCTAACCTTGAACAAGTTTTTCTACTCAAATATGAAATCAGCCAATTATTATAGAAGGATTCTGTTCCAGTTGGAAAACAGCTCTATACTTCTATCAGCATTGATTTCAGGTTATTTTTAGATTAGCTGTATTTGAAATTTCAGTGAAAGTAGTATTTTCCTTTGCAACACTTATGAAACATGGAAAAAGTAGGCAGCAAATTTTACACATTAACAGTAACTATTGAATCCAAAGCAACCATTACATTTTGCTTTCCCCAACAGAATATATTTAGTTTATAATATATCTTTGGGGAACCTTCCAGTTCAAAAGAATCATTCCAAAATAAAATTAAAAACTAACAACAGCACTTCCCAGTTTAGCCAGAGAGAAGTAAAACAAAGATAATGTGTTTTATTTGCAATGCATATATTCTCCCATTACCTTCCTGCCACAGCTTGAAGATATCCAAGAAATATTTAACATAATCACTTGGTGGCCTGACAAGGTGATCTGATTCTTGCCTTCTGCAGGGGGGTCAGGTAAGGGATCTGAGAAGGCAGGGGAGGCTCTAGCATCACACCCCTCTTTTGTACCAGCTCCCCATTGGAGTGTCTCAAGGGGCTTTCCAGCCGTCTTGATCCTCCTGGGATGTGGGTCATATATATGCTTTGCCCTGAGGAATCTGGTAATGGAAAATAACTTGTGTCCCCAGGAGGCTACAATACACACCAAAGCCTTATAGAAGATCAAATGCTGTTCTTACATCACTGACTATAGGGTCAGGTTAGGGTTTAATATTGTTTGTCCACACAATAGGGAAGATAAAATATTTTTCCAATGCTTTCCCAATTGAGAATATAAAAAAGGAAAATGATTGTAATAAAGTGTACCAGTAAAATACAAGGCTAAAACAACATCATAATAATGGAATTTATCCTCCCAGAAAACAAAAACCAAAACATTTAGGGAAGCAAATAAAAATCTGACTAATTTCAAAATATTAAAGCTTACTTTTGCTTATGAAACTTTCACATTTCCTGGCCCCAAAGCCCTGCAAAAAATGCACAAATTGCTGTGTGAACAGATTTAAACCAAGCAGCCATTAGCATAACAGGACGACGTGGGCGGTACTTGAAAGCTCCCGATGTAGGAAGGCAGGAGTTGGGATCAACTGAAATAATCTCTTTCGATTAATTATAATGTCCCTAGAGCTCACATTCTTTATTTCACTACAGGCAAGATCTCTGTCATTTCTATTTAAGAGAGATAAATTGAAGATAAATAGCAAAGCAGCTATTCCCAATCTGCCATCTTCCCAATCTAATGGGGCTGAATGTAAGTTGGGAATTCTGAGTTGTATAATTCCAATATGTTTAAAAGTTCCGACTCTGGGATTTGGCTTAAACTGGTGTGTATGTTTACATGGATTCTATCTTTTTCATTCCCGCCCTATCCTATTATCACATTTCAGTAATGGAAGAAAGCAGAATGTAAGGTAGAAGCAAAGTACTCTGGGATCTTTTTGGATCAGTTAGCATTCAGGCTTGGCTAACTCCAGATGATATTAAAACTTAATTAGCTATGCTGCAATGCTATAACCATTAGTTCACACGAGGGAATCTATGGTAGCAAGGATAGATTAAAGTCTGAAGGGTCTGCCTGGAATATTAAGAATTATTTCAGTTGATATGCTTTTACTAATTATATACTATGGTAGTTGAAAGAAAGGGAAGCACTCTGCACAGGTATATACATTTGCAAACACAAACCTGCATTATAAATCTAAATGTCTCCATCACTAGGAAATGGACTTGGTTCCTATAACAACCTTTTCTACGTTCAATTTAGTCTCATTTTACTTCTTTTTGTTCCATTTTTCTTCATTTCTTTATTTAATAGTGATTCTCCTGCTTTTTTTGCCTTTAAATGTAACTTCCCCAACTTGTAGCCTTTTGAATATTTTGAATTACAATTTACATTATCTCATCTAATAGAGCTATTACTCAAGAATGATGGAAATTTCAGTCCTAAACATCTGGAAGACACAAGGTTTAGGAATAATATCATAAATCTCTTTACATTCTTTTATATTCTACTTTTTAAAAAAAAAAATCAAATATCTTCATCCCAATCAACTTTAATATTCTTACCCTTAAATTTATCATATTTATTCTTTAATTCAAAGATCTAGGTGTGTGTGTGAATATGACTGTTGGAATAGGAATAATGGAATAGGAATAACGAGGAATCCCACTAAAATTAATTTTAAAAATATATAGAAGTAAGGGTCAGCCATGGTGCAGACTTAATTAAATGTATCTGCTTCCAGGTTGCTTAGTAACCTGGTGTACAAAAATAAATCAAATCAAATGTAAATTTTGTTATTAAAGTGAATGAGGTATGGTGTGCTGCTATCATTATGCAACACCCCAACCCCAATCTGCTCCAAGACCCTTGCAATTATTGTTTTTATTATGCTTTGGAATGTCTCCCACTTTGCTTCTAATCCAGATAAAATTTGCCAAGTTCTGAACTGACTCAATTTTTATTTGTTTATTTAGTCTGCTAATGGTACCATGAACGGTCCCACCTATCTGCACTGCAATTTCCAAAGGAGCCAGCATGTGAGTACTAAACTGAACATTGTTTGGTTGCATAGTTATGAACAGATCTTAAGATAAATATACTATTACATCGGATCAAGGGAGAGATTCATAGCTACCTTCTCCCTTCCACTATTCTTTTTCTGAGAGTTGAGATCCAACACAAGTGATGTATGTTGCCTTGAGGAATGCTGGCCTATTGAATGGATTCAGCTTTTTGACATGCATTAGCAATTTGGTTAGGTCTAACCATCACAATTAGATAAAATCACTTCCTTAACCATCTATACTTTCATTAAAAGACTTGATTTAACATATCTTTCCACAAATTATAGTTCACCTTTGTAGATAATTAAGATACTATTAAAGACAATACATTTTCATATGTAATTATACCTACTTCTCCTGTGGCAGCAAGATTTTGGAAATGTTTGCAACACTGCTTCCATTGTTTTTAGCAGTTTAATAATTGCCATTTCTCATGGCTCCATATAGGATTTGTTCTTGTCTAAAAACAATGCCATTTCAAGTAAGAACCAGAAGATCAAAATGTAATGCCAGGTTGATGTGAATGTATTCACTACAATGGAATTTGGATACCTAAGGCAGAAATTCAGCTGAGTGGCGGCTTGTAGACTCACTGAATTAATAAAGATGCCTGCCAAAGCTGGCATTTTTGCTCACCCAAAGACTATGATGATGAAAAGAAGAAAGGGGGTTACTCAGAACCTAGGGCAACAATATTACTTTTTATCTTAATCCTCTTGATCACTGCTTTAAGACTCCTATCATTTTGTAGCTCGAATCCCTATTTGAACTGCAAGTTCACCATAGTAGTAGCCCATCACGTAGAATTACTCTGTTTCCTTGCCATGTAATGTAGTGTCTCATATAAACATGCTAAAAGAAGCCTATACTCCCTTAGAGCGCAGAATTCCATACTATGACAAGACTTCAGAAGAGGAAGGAACAGACAAAAGAATGGGTTGGCCCGGTGGGAGGCAATTCTCCTGCCAAAGATTCTCATTATCAGACGAAGATGGCTTCTGTACTTACAGCTAATAATAAAGGTTGCTTCTAAAAATATGGTTGAATAAGCTCAGAAGTGGTCTGTGAGAGAAGTCTCTTCTTTCCCCTTTTAGTTTGACAATGAAACTCTGAGAAATATGAGAAGTAATCTTTTCATCTATATTTCCTATCTGCTGCAGCGGCTTGTGGTAAAAAGTAAGCCATGTGGATGATGGTAGTTATAATTCACTTCTCACTGTGGAGAAGCAACTCCTACTCACTGGGAAGAGGTAAATTTTAATAAGCTTCATGGCAAAATGGTGCAACAACCAGCCCAATTAAATGCCATAAGTACCAAAAAAAAATGATCTGGCAGAATATTTTCAATATGGGAAAAATATACTTAACAGTGCCTACAAAGATAATTGATTCCTAGTCTTTCAAACCTCTTTGTTTCACCATGTTAGGATTATACCTTTAGAATTTCCAACCACATGAATGAACCCTGCTTGTAACAATCTAAATTATTAGTGGGATGAAAAAATGAAACTTCTTATAAAAGGCTGTGCAGATGCTTATTCCTTGTCTGTGTTCAAAAGAAAATGAAAGTTGGGCCAGAGGGTTTCTTCAATTAAAATAAAGAATAAAACAGGTAAATGAAAATGGAAAATTCTATTCTTCCTTCCTTATTAATGTTTTATTCTACATTTTCAAACTATCCAGGGACACCATATTGTATGAAGATGCCTTTAGTTAATAAACCCATACTATGCTTGGTCTCTGCCTCTGGTTTCTCTATGTCTCTCCCTATATTAAGAGATACATATAAAACAGAGCTTTCCTTTGGAATGCTGATCAAAAATTAGCTTCTGCAATGACAACCTCCAGCTCTCTCACAAGAGAGAAATAACTGGATAAAGGTGTTTCATGTGAGGCAAGCAAATGCATCCCTTGGGTTTGCAGGCTCTGAAAACAGCTGTTGTCCATAGGGGCTGCCAAACAGCATCAGGTCACTTGGGCTTCCTTTCATTAAGACAGTAATTGAAAACCAGTCCTAACAATGGAGTCAACATAGCTGCTTTTCTTCATAGCATCCCCAAGAGGCAATGCAAATTCCAGGGACACAGCTATTGCTACACTCAACATTTTTCATTGCATAAGCATCTGTAGATACTCAAATATGACTTGTACTTAAGTTATATGTGGTTATAGCAATCAGCTCCATTAAGGAGTTCAATATGCAGGTGTACATGCAGGAAGGACTTGATAAATTAGAAATTCACAGTGGAAGAAAGTGTGCTTAATTTGTCAGGTCAATTAAATGCAGAATGTCTGCCAGTCCCATTAGGTAGTCCAGACCAGGAAATCAAGTCCATATGAAAGCTAAAATTATTTTCATTAAACAGAACCTTTCCAGACTGATTGCGTTCTACTCCCTCCTCTTTCTGAACTCCCAATGAGTTAGGGAGATTTCTGGCTCAGCATCTGAATATTATCTCATTTGGTGGAATCTGAAGTTAGAGTGGAGAGTGGAGTAATCAGACTGGCTAGCTTGGAATCCTTGAAGGGGAGGAAGTGATGGAGACTTGACCCTCCTAAAATCCTTGGAGCCTTTATCGTGTTGTTCCCAAGAGAGTGTGGTTAGTCTGGCCAGATTCTTGTAAATAGGAAAGTACCAATAAAAAAAAATCTTCTCCAAACAGGTCACTGTATAGTTCTGATTCTAGATTTAACAAAAATGTCAGCCTCTCTTTTCTAAATAAATTTCCCACATATCTCTGCCAAGGTCATCTTCTTTAATCTCTACAATTGTTATGGCTACAATGAACCTGAAATATTTTGGAGTGTGGTCCCTTAATATATTGTAAAAAATGAACAAAATATGATACAGATTTGCATGCATTGTGCATATGCTATTCTAAATGTTCACCAAGTATCACTTCCTAATAACTATTGTCACTCCATTTATCTGATTCACCTGACTGGGCTTGGAGTATCTTTCATAACTTCAAATCAGAAGTGGTAAGAAGGTGAAGGTGGATGTCTAAAAAAAAGGCATATTTCAAATAATTCCATGTGGTTCATTAAATATTTAAAATGAGAGTTATTGATTTATGAATGAAACTGAAGAATATTTTTTCCAATCAATCAACCTCAGTTAAGAAATCTAGAGTATTTAAGAGCAACAGCAGAAAATTGCTACAGACCTTACATCATGCATTCTAATCCTGGACAATGGTAAACTTAGTATAGGATAAGAACTGATTCCCAAATTCTATAGGACATGTAACTAGCTTCAACCAAAAGCCTTTACAGCTACTCTTTATATATTTTCAAAGAAGGAAATTAAAAAAATATCCTAAATATTCTTTTAGGAAACCTGCTTTTCTCTAAGATTCATTTGTTGCCTCAACTAATTAAACCAAATCAATCATCAACATCATGCACATCCTTTCCTAATATTTCCAATGAACAGTTCTTCACAGTGCTTTTTTTCTAAAAAAAAAAAAAAAAAGGTACCGGATCTAAAAAAAAAAAGTACCGGAACTCTGTCGTTTTGCGCATGCGCACCATAGATATACTGATATACAAAAGAAGTCTAAGGAAAAAAAGGTGCCGGAACGCTGTTCCGGTGCGTTCTGCCAGAAAAAAAGCACTGAGTATATAAGTAGAAAGGGAGCTGGGAGTGTCATTTTAGCTTTTCTTATCAATGGGGTTCATGTGCATGTCTTTGGTTTATATTAAACTAGCCGATTACCCAGGCTTGCTCAGGTATATTTTTTCCTTCTTCCTTCCTTCCTTTCCACCTCCCTCCCCTCTCCTTTCCTTCTTCCCTTATCTCCCTCACTTCTCCTCCCGTCTTTC
>JANHGC010000079.1:196966-207750 GCA_027560395.1 Boaedon fuliginosus | reverse complement strand
TATACAAAAGAAGTCTAAGGAAAAAAAGGTGCCGGAACTCTGTTCCGGTGCGTTCCGCCAGAAAAAAAGCACTGGTTCTTCAACACTATTTGTCAAGCAAACTTCCAGGTTACCTTTGGTACAATATATACAAAGTTAGCAACAATTATACATTCAAAAGAAATGCTACACAGTGAGGTCCTCTTGCAGTCCTTGATCCCAAATGGCTACTATATATATTAAGTTAAAAAATGTCAAACATGGTTGACTCAATGTTACAGATACTTGTTTGATATGCCTATTGTTAAACCCTTTTTGTGAACTTGCAAATAACCATTCAAAGGGTATGCACAGAAAACACACTGTCAGAACTGCCATCTCATGCCTGCACTTCACATTAGCTACCTACCAGTCTGCCATGAACTATGTAGGAGAGAAGCTGTCATCATACCTTCTAGAGACATAATTTCAAGGTTAACAGCTGGGAAAGGCATGCACCTCTGCACCACCTACTATACAGTTGAAAAGACCATTTCCAAAACATTTTATTTGAATATGATTGGACAATGAGAGATCAAAGTGGAAAGAAATAAAGTGGGGAAAGTTAACTGTGAAAGTTTGGCATGTGAACCTCAGTTCTGGCTTTGCTATTCTGTAATCCACTTGGACTTTAATAATTACACCAAATGATTTTGAGGATCGTTCTTGCTTAAGGGACCAAGTTGGGACAGCACTCACATTCACACACACACACACACACACACATTATGACCATTAGGCCCTGGAGTTTTACTTATTTTGTTGCCTCCCTTTTACTTTTTTCATTTCCTTATTTTCACTATAATATTAAGGACTATTGGCAGCTGATCTTTGTGTCTCCCTAGGTGCTGTTAATATTTATTTATTTGTTTGTTGTAAAGATTTATAAGAGTGCCCAGTTAAAATGGTTTGATTCTGGGCAGCATCCAGCATAAAAATGAACAATAAATTCAAGAAGGAGATATAGAAAGCTTTGAGGTCTTGCATCATGTTATTTACTACTGAGCTAAACACGGATTGATACTCTTTTCAAAAGGTAGGATGGCTTTCAAAATAGAAAACATTCTCTGGGAACTAGGTATCATAGCAATACCAAATTAGTCTACCAAAGCTTATTATAGACAATAGTAAAACCAAACCAAAACATGATGCCAGAAGAGACATCATAATATAGTTGAGAGTGAGAAAAAATGAAGTAAAATAGAGAGAGGTTCAGTTAAAAAAAAAATTATCCAGAAATATTATAGAAGGTATTTATCAAATATAAACAGGGATGGGTTCCTACCGGTTCGCTGGTTACCCACTTTGTGGGCACGCTTCCTGATCTCCTGTTAAACACACGCTGTGCGCGATTGACTTCAAAATCTTTGATTTTGCACTCTGATCCAACAGCAGCGTGGCGGCTAGCACAGCTGTTGGATCAGACTGCTTGCAGAACACCACAAAGATTTTGAAGTCAATCACGCGCAGCACGTGTTTGACAGGAGATCGGGAAGCGCACCCACAAAGCGGGTAACCAGTGAACTAGTAGGAACCCATCCCTGAATACAAAGGTAAGCTTGATGAAATCTAGACTTTCAAGGGAGTCTAAATAGATTTACTGTTGCATTAGGTCTACTTCTGGATGAGTTGCTTCTTGCATTAGTAATCCATAAAATGCTAGGACTATTGCAACTGATTCAGAAAAGAAGATATTTTGGTTATAAACTAAATAACATATGATCTACCCCTTTTTAACTTGATGGAACCAACAAGGAATCAGTTTAGGATTGAATACTCATTTAAGCACTGGAAAAAGCGACTTATATAATCAGTCCTGGACTTACAGCAACCCTACAGTTTGTGATCAAAATTCAAGCACTTAGCAATTGGCATAAATATATTTATGATTACAGGTCGTGTAATTGTCATTTTTTACTTTCCCAGCTGGCTTCCCAGAAGTAAGGTTAATGTGGGAAGTAGATTTGCTTAATAACTGCAGTGATTCACTTAACAACTGTAGCAAAGAAGTTTGTAAAACCTAGACCTTAACAACCACGTTGTGTGAACAATGGAAATCTTGGTTCTAATTATGGTCATAAGGCAAAGAATACCTATATGCAACTTTTGATTCAGAAAGCAATCTTTTAAAAACACAAATTACACAGAATGCCAATGTTCTTTCAAATATTGCCATTGTGTACACTGTTGGGAAATTCCCAGCCAGGCAAGGAGGTGGGATCAAGCAGGAAGTTAGCCGTGGGTTGTTGCAGAGTTGACCCATTTCCCTCCTTTAAGTTCCATGGAACCTTATCTGTTTGCTCCCTAGAAAAAGTAAGCAGTCTAGGGAGATTCCTGTACTACAGATAAAGTACTTAATCTGAGACTTTCATATGTGGATGTGGTTGATTGGGTCTGATTGATATATTTCATTATCAGCCACATAGTATTCTCTCTCTCTCTCTCTCTCTCTCACACACACACACACACACACACACACACACATACACACACAGAGACAGCATTTTCCTACCCTCAGTCTCCACCTCAGGTTAGCCATTCATCTCAAAAATTTCTGTAAATTAGAATGTATAGAAACTTTTTTTTCAGCATTTTTTTTTGCTGTTGATACAATAAAAAGTCTTCTCTATATCATAGAGTTCACTTTGCCTTCATCAAAACACCAATTCTAATACCCATTCTGCAGAAAAAAATCCCATACCTTACACAAATACTAATGTTACAAACTTTGGTGCAATTGTCTGCTCTAATTTCTATTTTTTCTTCTAATCTTGATTAGTCAGATGTAACAGGACACATATTATGTAAAATGATACTATGGTGCTACTTGGTCAGCTCTTATGTGATAGTATTTCTTAGAACAACTGAGAATATGGCATTGATTATTGCAAAAAAGTTCTGTGAAATAACTACAACTGGCAATGTTATTCATTTTTTCTTTTTCCACACACACAGGTTCATTTTACATTATGTCACAGTTGTTCAGTTTTGCATACTTTATGAACCAAAAGTGATTTACAGTACAAACGATGTTTTATGATTTTTCATGTAGTTAAAACCCAGATAATTTTGATTTATTCAGCCAATCATGGTTCAAGAAACCATTTCCTAGTGTGACATGTGACTGGAGGGACATGAAGTGACATCACATGTGATGAATCATGACAGCACCAAATAAAGGATCAAAATTACATATGGTTTACCATTTGTTTTACAACTTCATGATGCATGTGATATTATCATTTGCAGTGATGCCAAGATTTGAGTCTCTCTCTCTCCCTTTCTCCCACTTCTCTCTCCCCTCTCTCTCAAACACACACACACATACACACACACACACACACACACACACATTTAGTACCACTTTGAAGGAGGACCACTCCTGTAATTATTAAGGAAATGCTACAAATAATAAAAGCAGTTGTGTTCTCAGTTTCCCTTTCAAATTGGCAAATAGATTTTACCATATGACCATATTGTTCTAATTATAACTGCCTGCTCTATTGGTCTATTTTGTTTGTATGTGTATGTGCGATGGTCATGAGAAGTGGATTTTATTGTAAATATTTTATCTGACCCAGAATCTGCTTTCTTCTTTTCATTATAATTTTTTCCTGAAGAGTTGACTGATTATTTGGCAAAAGCTACAAAACCAAAAAGCAGAAAAGATGATGGGCAATTCCAACAAAGCTTTTGCAAAGCTCACAGATGGTTTTCAGACTGTTTAATTTTCCAAATGAACTGGCCTCTGTCCATTGTATGCCTCCAGCTTGAACACATTTTCTCTAAATCTGTGCCACTAAGGTGAGCATGTTTTCTTTTTTAAAATCAAAATAAGGAGATTAAAGTCTTCTGTAAGGTTTACAGTTCTTGGCTTCAAGCAAACTCCTCTTCATTGAAAGAGTCACGTTTTGTGAGTACCTTATCTTTCCAAATATGTTTCAGCAAACAAGTTGATCCTCATCCTTTTTAATCTACTGCTGACTACAATCTAAGCTGGGAAAGCCTATGCTGATTGCAAACTGGCAAACAAAGCTTACTTATGCAGCTGACATTATATAACCATAAAGAGGACTGGAGATTTTCTGTCATCAAAATCTGCACTAACGCAATTCAAACATTATGACTGATGCATTTTGTAACCTGTATGAATTATAAAAGCATCTTTACCTTCTTATTTCTGCTTTAAAAACAGTTTATACTAGAATACATTTGTACTGTACATACAATTCTTTCTAATCAGCCATCCAGAGAAGCAAAGTCTATATAGAAGTCTATAATGTAATGAATTCTGATCAACAATAACTACATTAGCAACTGGTCTGGTTATTGAGACGGGATATTATTATTTCATGATCCTGTCTTAGAATATGAACATTATTGTCCCATAATCTTTACCAATGAGTATTATGACTCTATGAACATCAGTTCAAAATTTAATTTGAATCTGATAAACCTTCCCATAGGGCTTCTACTCTGGCAGATGTTACGGTAGGAAGAAGCTGTTGCTGTCTTCTTAATATAACTGATTATTTATTATTTACCAAATAACATTTCTAGCCTGTCCCAAGCCTCATAGACCCTGGGCAGCATAGAACATAAGAAATAAAAATACACAATAAAAAGTAAAGTAAATACATTCAGTACTTTTATATAATGGTTTCCTTCAGGTTGGGTCAGAGGCCTGGCTGAATAGGACTATTTTCATTTATTTATGAAAAGGAAGGATAACTGAAGCCATGTGCACCTACAGTGGAACCTCTGGTCATGAACCCTTCTGTTCACAACCATATTGGGTGACAAACAAAATTTTCTGCCTCTGGTCATGAATGGGTGGTCGGGTGATGACCAAACAGCTGCACTGATTTCCCCTTCTGTGCTGTGCCATTTTGATTTTTTTTTTTTTGCACATGCACTTCCATTGATGATGTCATCAGGCGATGACCAAATTCTCAGAATGGATTACAGTTGTCAACCGAAGTTCCACTTTATTAGGGGGAGAGAATTCTATAAAATGGAGGCTATTACACGAAAACTCTTGTCATTCACACCCTCCAAGAAAAATGGTGGGGGGGATACGTAATATGTCCTCATTTGTTGACTTGACTCAAGAAGATTTGACTCTGGCAAGCAGTTGCCAGATGCATCCTAGTGTTGAATCATATAAGGCTTTGTAGAACCACTATGAGTTAGGCTGGAAACCTACTGATAACCAGTGGAATGCAATGTCTTTAAAATAGAGGCTTTTTTTACACTGCTCAGGTGATCTTGCCATCAATCCATCACTGCATTATACACCAGCTTCAATTTCTATTCCAAAGTCAGTCCATATAGAACAGGGGTTTCAAAATTGTGGCATCATGTCATCATTATATGATGTATTGCGATTCCCCCTCACTTCAGTAAACCGGGGGTGGGCGTGGCCAGCACATGGAATCTGGCCCGTGGGCTATGAGTTTGACAACCCTGATATACAGCATACTACAGTACAGATACTCCTCAACTTACAACCATAATGGACCCCAAAATTTCTGTGGTTCAAAGGTACATTTGTTAGGTGAGTTTTGTTCCATTTTACGACCTTTTTTGCCACAGTTGTTAAGTGAATCACTGTAGCTGATAAGATAGAAACCTGGTTGTTAAGTCAATCTGGTTTCCCCATTGACTTTGCTTGTCAGAAGGTCACAAAATGTGATCACATGGGATACAGCAACAGCCATAAATATGAATCAGTTGCCAAGCATCTCAATTTTGATCACATGACCGTGGGGATGCTGCAATGGTTGTAACTGTGAAAACCTATCATGTCACTTTTTTTAGTGTCTCTGTAACTTTGAACAATCATTAAATTAACTATTGTAAGTCAAAGACTACCTGTAATCCAGCTGAGTGGTAATCAAGGCATGAGTCACCACTTCAGGAGGATAGATAGGTCCATAACAGAGACACTAGCCCAAAATCTACCATAGTTTCGTTCAGCTCTTTGAACAGGAATACGGTATTATCTTTCATACATGCCAATGTTAGCAGTGACATATTACGGTAGTTTAAACAAAAAGGGGCAAGAGAAATTCCTTGATGCAATTCTGCAAATATGAGCTAGATTCGTGTCTAAATGTTAGCATTAGTGATAGGAAAAAAATAGCATCTTGTTTTAACACCAATCCCAAGAGCAGCCTATTTTTTCCTCTATGCCTGCATATGAACTAATGCATTCATTACTAACCCTGAAATATAGCTGAAAAAAAATCTGGCAAATAACCATCCTACTATTGGATGATCCTGCAATTAGAAAGGTGTGGGTATGCATACATACACACACATACACACATATGTTAAAACTCTAGAAATATTCTATCTAATTAAATCCAGCCAGACAACTCCTAAAATCCTTTATTTCTTAGCATCCAGAATAATATAATCCATGTGCTTCCGACATATCCTTTTTCTTATGTTATATTAATAATATTAGCAGTAGAAGGGCCCAAAATGAGTGAAGAGAGGCGGGATAGAAATTGAAATAATAAATAAATAATAAAGTTGCATCCTATGGAAAAGAGGCTTTCCATTTAAGTTCACAGTAATAATTTCTAAATACACATAGTTTTAACAATCATTATCCCTGGATATTCCTCTTTTTGTTTTTAGCAATTGCTGTTAAAAATACACTTAAGATTCTTTCGTTTTTTAATTGAGTGCAATTTTATTTTTAGTACAATAGTTTTTGAAAGTTACTATTACAAACGTGGACAATTTTGACACAATCAATGAGCTGAAAGAGAAAGGGGGCAATGTACAAGGGGATGCAATCCTTTACAGATATCTTATTGGCTATGTACATGACAGGACCTCTTTTGGCTGGAACAGTGCATATGACTGGAAGTTGGCTCCTGTTGTCTTTGTTCTTCAGGCCAGAGTATGTCCTTGACGCAAGAACCTGACAGCATCTCCAGGAGATCACAGCTCATTCGCAGAGCATCGTGGCTACCTTGCCAATGGAAATGGAGTAGGGGACTGCAGTGGTAAGCTTGACTGTCTGGCGTGGCATCTTTCCATATACTTCTGATATCAAATAAAGGCATAAAAAGATCCCTAAATTAAAAAGAAAAAGAAAACAAATATATAAAGTAAGTTGTAGAGACTGTCCATGCTATATCATCACTTATTTATCCACTTTTTGGAGGCTAATAGAAGAAGACAGAAGAAAAGATTTAAGTCTACTAGTCTACAAAAGAAGCAACATTTTGATAATAATTATGTTAAGTATGAATGCATTCACTAACTAGGATATTTCATTTGAACAATAGAACTTTTTTTTCTTAAGAAAAAGCTTTTTATAAAAAAATATAATAGCTTTTGCAAAAAGTGGCATCCTAAGAGACTGGTATTCCCTTTCTCTCATGTACAGTCATTTGGAAGGGTAAGCTTGTGGATTGTAAGAGTCAAAGAAGTCAAGATAGCAGGAAATCAGTGCTCCATTGCTTGTTTACATGCTTGCAATGCATATGGCACTCATGAAAAAGGAGCAGGGCTTTGATCTCACGTTTGCCATCCTGACCTTTCTGATATTTCTACCTTGCAGAGACTTCTGATTCAGAAGATACTGTGAGCCATCAATACCTCAGTCCTGCATTATTCAGTTTGGTCTCCTTTTAAAACGATGTAAATCTCTGATCATTACCACAAGTGATAATACTGAATTCCATTATTTATCTATGTCTGGTAATATATGAATTTAGTTATATAATCAAATATCAAAACTAAATTCTCAGGATAGCATTTAAAATAGATAAATAGGCCTGAAAATGTTATAATAGAACTATATAGGAAATTCAAAACTATTTGAATAATAGTTTGTTATTCTTCAATTTCTAATTAGCAGATAACATCTTCCAAAATGAATATTATTAGTTAACATACTCATTAGTGGAACAAGAAATTAAGAATATAAACTATTTAAACCTTAATATATTCCTGCATAGCTACATTTTAAATGTTTATATTTAAATTACCGTAAATCTAAATCATCATCCGGTATACACAGTTACTCAAGCTATCTTTTCATTTTGTCTGAGCAACATGAATGGTGACTCTTCTGAGGGCCACTAAAGAATTAGATATTCCCTGATCCAAATCTCTTAAAAGCAAACTCAAACTAAATCTTGTACAATTTTCTTCATTGTCTAGAAAAGATTTAAGTGTCAACATCTGGTATCTCAGGTTAGAGGAAAATCTCATCCCTTGACAGTTTCTGTTTACATTCATTCAGTCTCTCCCTATTTTCAACTTCATTACCCATTCTTCCTGAAACAAAACAATTAAGTTATTTACTTCCCTTAACCCACATACATTTTCCATGAATGTACTATTAGAGCAATCTAGGAAAGTTGTATATTATTGCAGACACTATATAGCTGTTCCTTGGCTGCACTTCATATCTATTCATTAGATTAATTGGGGAAAGATATAAACTTTGTCATTACAGGTTATCCTCGATTTATGACCACAATTGAGGCCAAAATTTCTGTTGTCAAGTAAAACATTTCTTATGAGAATTCCCTCCCATTTTATGACCTTTCTTGCAATAGTTGTTAAGTGAATCACTGCTAGGTGATAGGTTAGTAACCCAGTTGTTAAGTGAATCTGACTTCCAGATTGACTTTTCTTGTCAGAAGATCTCAAAAGTTGAACCTGGGACACAGCAATGGTCATAAACATGAACCAGTTGTCCAACATCTGAATTTTGATCAAATGATCATGGGGATGCTGCAAAGGTCATAACTGTGAAAAATGGTAATAAGTCACATTTTTCAGTGACATTTTAACTTTGAACGATCACTAAACGAACGTTTGTAAGTCAAGGACTACCTATATATTCCTTCCTTCCTTCCTGTTTTGGAACACTATAGTTTTCATTGATTATCCCTTGTAATATGCTGGGCTGAGGTAATTACCCCTGGCCTCCATTCTAAAATCAAGAATAGTTCTAGCTCTTGGACATATTTGCTAAGATCTATGCCTTTAGGTAGGAAAGTTAATAACAGGAGAATTGACACCTCTACTGCCCTGATGCCTGCATGAGTCATAAGTTTAATAAAATAGGACTTCCTTAATGTTGCAGCAGTAATAACTTCTGTCCAAAGATTAAGTCAATCCCTTTTTAGCAATTCTCTCACAAATTGTTCAGACTGCCTATATTTTACCAAAAGCTCTGCAAAACCTGTTTCATTTCTTAATGTCAAACTCAGGGTGGGTCTTAAAGATAAATAATAAAATGTTTAGGAAATCTTAGTCAGGATTTAAAATCTGGTCTATATTTCTGCATTATATGGGGATGAAAGAATATCTACCCGCAAAGTAACTGAAAGAAGGCACTCATGATATGTCACTTATTATTCACTAATGTAAATACTGTCTACCAATCTGCTTACTGGGATGCAAATTTATTTTTGCTACCTGATTGGGTTGAGGCGGGGATAAAAGGAAATAAGGACAGGAGAGGTTGTGAACACACATACTAGATTATGATTCCCATTTCATTAACAGCTGACTTTAGGGAATAGTCACAGCTGAATGATAAAGTAGATATTTTGTTTGCAAGCTCTCCAGTTTAATCTGATGAATTTAGAGCTAGGTATTAAGAAAGACTCCTCTGTCAGTCAGTTTAGATAAGTCTAAAGTGATCCAACAGTCTATCCAAGTAGAACATAGCTTTCTAGGAGAGGAATTGTGTCAGAATGTTGGAACAATATATGATGACTGCTCTCCTTCACAGGCTAATTCTTAAAGTGAGAAATGGCATAACATCAATTTTTAGTAAAGACTAGCAGTATTTAATAGTGAAAAGAGCAATATAGAGAAAGCTTGTCACTCTTGTTATAAAACAGAAGTGCAACCGAGCAAACAAATGCCATTATTACCCCATGGTACATTGGTGAGTGGGTGGTGGGTGGAAAGCAAAGATGCTTTTAATACGCAATTGTACTCAAAAATATAATGTTACACATTAAATAGTGAAGAAATTGACCAATTAAAGAGGACATTGCCTTCTTGGTTAGTCCTCAATAGAAGGACTATGTTCTCAATAGGAACATAATTATGCTGACACTGTTATTTAGTAATCTTGAATTCACCAATAAATAAAAAATAAAAATGAAATGGAGGGTTAAGACCAGACATAGAAAATCAGACAGAAGAAGGAAACAGAAGTAAAAATTATCTGATATAATACACATACAAACCGAGGTTAAGCAAACAATATTGCTGTCTTAAGGATATTAAAAATAAATGAAAGTTCAGCTGAAATCAATGTGATTTATTTCTATATTTTAGGAGCAGGAAATAAAGATGATCAGAGAATGTATAGAAGTTTTACATGAAGAAATGAAAGCAAAGAAACAACCTGTTCAATTCTATGCACCTTATATTTTAATAAACTAAATATCCCAATTAACGTATTCATTGGGAAGAGAAGTACATGTGGTTAACTGAGCTACTTTTGAATATCCATTTATGAGATTACAATCATAATTATATGTTCATAAAAATGTGTGATGGGACCTGCCTATATCTAGAATCCCTGAAGTTATAAGTTTTATTAAGAATCTGAGATGCATAGAGACATTAGGCATTTAGTGTTACAAGGACAGATTTCTTTTTAACTTTTCCTCCTTAAAAAAGGTAACTATAGGCACTATTTTTCTTCAATGAAATGAAAGATATCCAAGTATACTCAGGTATAATACTACAAGGGGGTTACATTTGCT
>JANHGC010000079.1:166907-184055 GCA_027560395.1 Boaedon fuliginosus | reverse complement strand
CCTCAGGGAGAAGGGCGGCATATACATCCAATAAAATAAATAAATAAATAAATACTTTTCTGCTTGAACCCAGACTTGGGTTAAAGCAAACTGGTTCCCTGAGGAGGAAGTGTCTATTCACCCACCTAACCCTCCACCTAGACAGCCTAACCCCAAAAGCCACTGCTTCACTCCTTGGACCCACTGGGCTACCAGACCTGCTTTCAAGATGGTCCACGAAAAACTGATTATTATTATTATTATTATTTTTGCAAAATGTAAAATTAAAAACTGCCACAAAAGCTATCAATGTAGGACATTTAGTCGTGGTGGGCTGCAAAAAAATTAGCAAGGGCTTCTTTGCCCGGGGGCTGGGTGGGCATGGCCAAGTCAGCCTTCTGTACCATGGTGGGGGGACCTTTTCGCGCTCCCCGGGCCCGGAGGCTTTCCTGGAGCCTCTGGGAGGGCAAAAGCGGGCTCCCCTGGGCTCCGGAGGCCCTCAGGAAGCCGGAAACGGGCCCGTTTGCAGATTTCTGGAAGGCCCATTTTTCGCCCTCCCTGAGCCTCCACATGGGCGCTGCACTTACCTGGGGTCCAAAACGGGCATGTGTAGAGACTTGGCCAGGGTGGGCAGGGCCAGCCCGGAGTGGGATTTGGGGGTTCTCCAAACTGGGCAGACTCTTAGCAAATCCTCAGCAGCTCACCCCTGAATTAAGTGCATCAGTTGAACACAAACGTGTATGCATAATCTATATATAATAATTTACACTTAGCTACTGCATTGTAGTGCCCTGTCCATACAGATAGTCCACAATCTACAAGGACAATTGGGAACTGAATTTCTGCTTTTAAGTAAGGTGGTTGTTAAGTGAATCATTCCCAGTTTTACAACCTTTTATGCCAGGGTTGTTAAGCGAATCATATAGTTGTTAAGCAAATCCAGCATCCTCCCATTGACTTAGCTTGTTGGAAACGACTGGGAAGGTCAGAAATGGCAATCTTATGATGCCAGGACACTGCCGTTATTGTTAAATGCATGCTAGTTGCCAAGCACCCAAATTCTGATCAGTTGACTATTTATTTATTTATTTATTTATTTGATTGATTGATACCCTGCCTCTCTTCCCCGGTCAAGGGGAACTCGAGGCGGCTTACAACATGATTAAAAACATTTATATAGTATATATTTAACAATTTAAAACAGTTTGTAAATATAACAATAGATCCCAATCATACACCAGGCAACATCCATTCATCCAAGGTGGAATTAGTTCCATGCCTGCCGGCAGAGCCAGATCTTAATGGCTCTGTGGAAGACCGACAGACTAGGGATGGTTCAGATCTCCACAGGTAGTTGGTTCCAAAGGGCCGGTGCTGCCACAGAGAAGGCCCTCAACCAGGGACCCGCCAGCTGACATTGTTTAGATGATGGGACCTGTAACAGGCCGACTCTGTGGGATCTAACTGGGCGCTGGGAGGCATAAAGTGGCAGAAGGCGGTCTCTAGGGTACCCCGCTCCTAAGCCATGAAGGGCTTTAAAAGTTATCACCAGCATCTTAAATTGTACCCAGAAAACTATTGGGAGCCAGTGCAGCTCGCGGAGGACAGGTGTTATATGGGTGCACTGAGGCACACTCTTAATCACTTGTGCAGCTGCATTCTGGACCAATTGAAGTTTCCAAGTGCTCTTCAAGGGCAGCCCCATGTAGAGCGCATTACAGTAATCTAGTTGAGAGGTGACAAGGACATGAGTGACTGTAAGAAGAGCCTCCTGGTCCAAGAAGGGGCGCAACTGGTACAACAGGGGGGCCTGTGCATAAGCTCCCTTGGCCACAGCCGCCAAATGATGGTCTAATTGCAGCTGTGGCTCCAAGAGAACTCCCAAGTTGCATGCCCTTTCTGAGGGGAGCAATTTCCCCCCTTCCAGCATTGAAGGTGGAAGCAACATCCAAAGCCACTCAGTCTTGTCAGGGTTGAGTCTGAGCCTGTTGGTCCCCATCCAGATCCTCACAACTTCCAGGCATTGGGACATCACCTTGACAGCATCACTATGACTACCTTTCCATGAGCCAGAAAGAAAAATGGGCATTTTCCTATTATTGACAGATAGGTAATAAGATAATTGCTCTGTTACTTCTAGGAAAGGCTAATAAATTTCACAGATGTGATGAAATAAGGCTTCAGAGATATAGAAAATGTCATACATTCCATTAACTGAGTAGTTAGACAGGCAAAATGCTATGTTTATAAATTTAGCCATCATAGTCTTGCTTTCATACTTTTTGAATTTATTGTAATAAAAGCAGAAGTCATAAAACATGAGCACAAAAGCTCTTTCAGTCCACCTTGTGTGAATTTCAATGGCCTCTTTATAAGATTAATATTCAGAATACATCTTTTCCATGCATGTTGCATTTGGTTTGATAGCATAGCTGAATACTGATTTTTACACACATTACTTCAAGGGATTCATGACAAGTTATCGGACAGGGCTCTTTCGGGCTTTTAAACAAGGGACTTTCTCTCTCTTTCCCCATCAGACTGGACAGACTGCGCAACATAAAATATGTTTCTTTTATTTTATATCTTGTTAGTATTTACTTCTAATCTGGCCAGCAGGGAAGTTTTCAAACGCCTTAAAATAACAGTAACATAAAAAGTGTTAGGCGTTTGCCATTAATGAGTGGTCCCTCCTATTGCTTTTGTTTTCTGGAGACACAATATTGCTCTTGTCTGTGTCACATTATCAGAGCAGCACAGCCTTGATAAGGAAGCTCACCTAGAGCTAAACATTACATGACTTACAAAGTACACAGCTGATCTATTGAATTTTGCTCATTCTGAAGCAGGGAAAGACAACTGTAATCTCTGAACTGCATGTGGCCTCAGAGGGACTTTCGGAGAGCCTCCAGAGAGCTCTCCTATATCATTGACCAATTTACATTAACTTCAATTGCTGGTTTGTGGCAGCATTAAACATGTAACAGAATACAGTAATTTAAATGAAACCTTAAAAAAAAAACCTTCTGCCTCTTATTTCCTGCAATCTTTCAACAAACCATAGGTAGAGAGATATAGAGGCAAACAATGTCAATAATTTAAAAATTAATGATGTTGTTGAGCTGAAATCTGCCTTTTAATATTCAGGTATACAGTATTGAGTTTGCTTTGATTTGTCTTGAAGCTATATATAATAATTAGCAATAGCAATGTTATTAATTTCTGTTAACTATTTTTATTGCATTCTGGAACCTTGTTGGTTGCTTATACTTCCTAATGTGCAAAAAGTTTCATGGTAGTTTTCTTGCAATGTGTTTTCTTGAGATTTAATTACAATATGGGAAGCCAGGGAAGCTGCAGACCATGAAGAGATGACTGTGCAGTACAGATAGTCTTCGACTTACGACCATATTTGGAAGCAGACTTTCCATTGCTAAGTAAGGTGGCTAAGTGAATCATGCCCAATTTTACAATCATTTTTATCATGTTTGTTAAGTGAATTATTAAGTTGTTAAGTGAAACGTGTAGCTGTTAAAGTAAATCAGGCTTCCCGCATCGACTTTGCTTTTCACAGAAGCCAGCTGGAATATCACAAATGGCGATCACATGACTTCAGGATGCAATGATGCTGCATTGATGCTAAAAAGTTGCTGGATTTTGATCATTGTTATCATGGGGATGCTGCAATGGTTTTAAATGCAAGGACCAAGTTGTAAGTTGCTTTTTTTCCAGAGCTATTATAATTTTGAACAGTTGTTAAGTGAATGGTTGTAAGTCGAGGATTACCTGTATAATGAAAGACAGGATTCATATAAATACCTCTCGCCACCTTGAAACAAAGCACAAGGATAGCACTCCATTCCTGAGAATTTCAATAACATTTGGAATTTAAAGAATTAGAAAAAATTCTCTTTCTTGACATTGAATGACAACTGGTAGAAAATATTGCAAGACATTTTTCTTCAAGGTGCAAGTAAATGACAGCATTAACAATGAAATGTTGATAGTATGAATTATGATGATATTATTGAAATCATAACTATAATACTAGCAGTATTGACAAAAGTAACTGTAAAGGTAATAATGATGCTAATCACAACAGCAACCATTAGAATAACAGTTATTATTAGTTCCTATTTTTGCTCCTGACATTTTGGCCCTGTTTATTTCTAGAAATATAGTCCTGACCCCAAGTATTTGCCCAAAAGTACCTGGAGAGGATGTTTCAAGTTGGATAACAATCCATCCTCTGGAATGGAGTAAAAACGTTTCTTTCCTCACTTGCCTCATTTTAAGATTCCCTTAGTATGGGGTATAAAATAATAAAATAAAATCCTTTATTGGTGTGCCAATGCTAATTGTTTTTGTTCACTTCCTCTGGGGAAAGTTATGAGTCAGAAATAAAACAAGTGGTGGAGGAATAAACAAATTGATCTTGTAACTTATAGAAGGCCCCAGAGCAACAGTCACAAATTCAATTGCATAGTACTGTATAAATATAAAATAATAGGCAATTTGATCCCTGTTCCAACTTCGTATGATAAATGATAATCATTAGCTTTCCATAGAATAACTGGAATTAAATCTGACTGGTCAGCATTTTATCAGTGCAGGGCACATAATATGTCATATGACTGCCTGTTATATCCAAAATTTCAAAGTAACAATAAAAACAGATCTTTTCTAACCACAAATCAATGATCAGCATACTGCTGAGTTTTGATAAATGCTAAAGCTATTATCTATAAAATAAGAATTACTGAGTACAAGATTTATTCTACCTAATGTCCTGCCATTTTTTGTTCTGGTCCCTGGTCACTTTGAGGAAAGATGCTCAGAACCAGCAGTTTCAGAGCAAGATTATGGCATAATGACCAAGGACCAGAACAAAAAATATTAGAATTATCTTCATAGTATTGCTCCACTTTATAGTAAATAACATTTTTATTATCCACAATGAGGATGCACTGACAGCAACAGCAGTGACTGCTATAGAAAAAAAAAACTTGGATGTCCGTCCATCCATGCCCCCCCACCACACACACACACAAAAAATCAGTGAAATGCTCTAAAATAACAAAGATGTAAAATATTGTGGAAATGATCTGCTTGGAATCAACATATGTTCTCACACACCTATATTTCAGGAACAGGTACTTGCACCACAGATTCCTCGCATATGCTACACTTAAGTGTTAAGAGATGTATATATAGCAAGCATGTGGGGTATGGGTGACACTTTTATAGCTTTGCTTCTGCAATATTCATGGCAAGGAAGCCATGCACAAAACTTCTTGAACTCTTTTAAGGGAAGGGGGAAGCCCTAATATAGACAATGGGCGCTGCTATTCAACACTGCCAACCCTCTTAGCAGTGTCTTCTTTGGGAATGGTTCTCTGAGATGACTTACTAGATGGTATCTGATTCTGAAAGCCAGAATGCAGGTTGTCCTTGGAAAAATGGATAAGTAATCTATTGATGCCAACAATTTTTATGTTCCTTTAATAGTGGAACAATTAAGTGATAATATATCCAGCCTAGGAAAAAGCCTACCTAAAAGATAATTGTTTTTCACAAACTTTCCACATACTCTATTATGTGGGTTAGCAGAAGAAGAATAGCAATTTTATTTCACAAAGCACTTTCAGATAAGCAGAGAGATTCTGTTTTAAGTTAAGTATTTTAAATAAAGAATGACACTCGAAATTAACAGTAAAATCAAATATAGAAAAGGAAGAGCTGAATGCATGTTAGAATGTTAAAGAAACAGTGAGAAAAGACTAGTAAGAAAAGGGTGGGCAAGGGGACAGAAGTGATATAGGAACCTACCTCTGATGCCATGAAACCAAAATCAATATATATCAAAATCCTGAGGTCCAAATATGGAACTAAAGATTTCCAAGCCATCTTTTTCTGATCACTGGAGGACTAAGCCTTCTGCTTAGTTGACTTTACAGCTGAACATTCCGTAACTGTTCTACATGAAAACCTTGTTGCACAGTGAACTCTTCTGCTTCCTTCCTCCTTAGACATTCATTTGCTTTCTTTTTCTCTTTTCATTTCCCAGTACACACATTCCATTCACAGTTGAACTAGACAGAAAGCAAGGCACATCACTTCCGTCTCCCAATGGATCCCCAAGTTCCTTGAAAAGGATGGAATTATCAGCCACCAGTCCAACTTGGTTGTTTTTTCTTCTGTTATGGATATAAGCTGTGAGTGACTCCACAGTTAAGCTGACATACAGACGACACACACTTGTGGGAACATCTTTTTCCCCCTTTTTTTTCCCTGTGAGGATATCGTTTTCTCTTTTGCAAAAAAATGCAAGCAAAAGAAAAAACAGGATTTTCTATTGAAGGTACAACTCTTCTTCAATATGAAGACATTAACTGGATTGGTCTGGATCCCCCATGCAGTGGTCAGTGAAGTCCTTTGTAACTGATGGCACAATGCTTTGATGTTCTTATATTTAACTGTAGGAACTGTTGAACAACATTTGCCATAGTTTATGAGCCAAAGAGGGAAATGGGTGGATAAGAATGACTCTGGAAGAAGAACTAAAGAAGAGAAGGAAGGGAATCTGGCTGCTGAAGATTGTCGCTCTGGTTGCCTCTTTCTTCTCCATTGGCCTCTTGACTACTGCTCATTGGTGGTAGGAATGAAGTCTCTTTTCTTTCCAACACACATTGGTTTTCTTCACTTTTTTAAATATTTGATTTGTACATATTTATACTTATTTATATTCTGTTTCCCATGGCATCAGTAAATGTGCTTCTGTTGGTGTGAGAAACATAATTTGCCATTTAGAAACAAATTCCATATATTCTTTGTCTGCAGCGCATAAGAGTTCTCAAACGATTATCCAATCTCTATAGACATCACAGCTGCCTTGTCAGCCTCCCCTTCCCTCCCATGTCCAACCCTCTTCTGTCTTCCCCTCTTTTTCCCCCCATTGTTGTAAGAAGACACGCAGCATCATGCCATCGCAGTTGGTGACTGGCTCATCTGTACTCTCATAGACTGGACACTGCTCAGGATCTTCTTCTGGTGTCCGGCTAAAGTCACCCCTATTCTTAGAAGATCTCTGCAAAAGATAAGAGACAGGATCATACTTGTGGAGCAGAGGTCTTTGTCTCCTCTGCGTATATGGACAAGATACATGAGCTGGCAAATTCAAAATGCAGTTGCAGAAAGTGAAGCTGATATCCTAAGATGAGCAATCAGCACTGATAAAAGATGTTGAATGAATGTATATGTGTGTGATTCAAAAGAATTTTTCTCAAACCCATAACAAATAGATGCTTAGGTAAAGGATCAGAGACTTAATTTTCTCTTCCTTGAAGATGCTAACTTCCCAGGTGTCTTGAGACGATAAACTACTCTGTTGTCACAAATGATGATAATGTAAGCAAGGAGAAGAATTTTTGAGAAATGTCTAATTTCTAAATTAACTGGTCACTACATGAGTCCTGTATACTAATTGGTAGAGTTGTTGTAATCTCTGAATGAAAGGAACAATGTGAGACACTCCCCAGTTTATGGATTCAAATTTCTCAGAGATCTGGTTGGAAGCTGGTAGCTTCTTAGTGAATTCTAAAAAGGTGCTGACTGAAGAGAGTGTGAAGATGCATGACACTGATGAATATATATATGGCAGATGCAAGGAACTTGTGGGAATTTCCACAGCACAAAAAGATTATGGAGGCACACAGGCCTGCAAAGAGAAGCAAAGGAAGAGTGGGAAGGTGCTTTTGGATGGAGGCACGTTGCCTTGCAAGTTATGAATGATCTATTTTCCTGACTTTTATATGTGTTTCTCATTGGTGATTTTTTTTTACCTTAATTCCAAAAGCAGTTAATAATAAATAAAAAATTCATTAAATAGTTTAAATAAAGTCATCTAAACCCAAACAAACCAAAATGACCATAAAATCCATTTAAGAAATAAGCATAAATCAATTAATTTTCAAAGGCCAACCAAAACAATAATCAACAGTATATTTTTGCCTGTTTTCAGAAGATTAACATATTCCTGGTGCCAGAATCCTATCTCTGATCCAGATTTAGTTTGTTGATTATTTGAAGCATGAAAAGAAAAGCTTGATCTCATCTTCTTCCATCACTGAAGCAAATAGGGAAATGAGAAGGTACCACTTACTCCGATGTCATTTGTGCAACTAACTGAAGGGATGTGAAGCCAGCAGTTAGAAAACTGTCTCTGTATTGGTTCATTTTGATGGCACTCAACCAATCTTCTACTGAGGTAAAGGCAGTGAAATCTGGGATGGAGCGATCCAACAGTGGCTGAGAAGGCCTGGAAGAGAAGGCAAGCTGTGGGTCAGAGATGGAATTTAATTTAGAGCAGAAATATAGACAGTAAAAGAGTTGTTCCTTTTATTCCCTTTCCACTCATTTGCTTGATCTTCTGCTACTGTTCATTTGAAACTGGAGCTGATCTTGTGGTCCTCTAGGCAACATTGTGGTTATTATGAATTGATTAGGCAAATTGGAACAAGCGAACATTTATTTTAATTGGTGGAACTGAAGTAAATGCACAGTTATTGATACATTGGGGATTTTAACGTTCTTATATTATATTATTATATTATTTTAACATTCTTATATTATATTATAATAGCAACTGAAAAAAATCCTGCTCATTTCTTGCAACAGCAATTAGAAACTTTCATTAATCAAACTATAAATTATCTAATGCTACTTTGTAAGAAAGGAACTTATAAAGAGATTTTAACATTTAACATTTTAACATTTTCACATTTAAATTTAATTTATTAAAGAGGGATAACTGATCTTCCAAGTATTCTTTAACTAGCTACAGTTTTATTTGCAACTTTCAATATGATGTTTTAGGGCCAGTTAAAGCATAGTAAAACATGTGGAAACTTACACAGCGGTGATGGTAGCCACAGTTTTGAGGCTCGCTGGATTTCGGATCATTTTATCTAAAGTGTTAACTATTTCAGCAAACCGTGGCCTTGTGTTGCGGTCTTTCTGCCAGCAATCTAACATAAGTTGATGTAGAGCAGCTGGACAATCCATAGGTGGAGGGAGCCGGTAATCTTGCTCAATTGCATTAATTACCTATAAATATAATGTATATACACACATATATAATGTAAGCGTGTCAATGTAGTAGAGACAGAAATAATTCTGAAAATCACTGCAGTTAACTCTCTTGAACATGCATATTTTTCCATATTTATTCATTTTATTGCATTTTTTGAGTGATTGGTTCCAAGTCAACCAACATAAAAAGAACTGAAAGTTCCAGGATTTAATATTCAGATGTGTTCTCCATCTTTCTCAGAATATACTATTTATCAAAGATAGATTTATTTTCCCATCTTTGATATCAGGGCTATGTCCCAGGCTAAGGCTGAATCCCCAGCCAAAGGAAGAAAACAGAAAAGAAAATAGGTGTTATATCTTAATAAGCCACCATGGAAATATTAATGAATTTTACATGTGAATCAAATTTGGCATGTCTTATAAACATGCTTCCCCATTGGTGGAAGAGAGGCGGGATATAAATCAAACAAATAAATAAATAAATAAATAAATGCTTGACTTATACAATAATGGCAATGAGATCGATCTTTAATCATATTGTTGATTATGCTAGTAGCAACCATCATGAGGGATGATAGTCTAACTATGACACATAAAACCTAAATCCTCTGTGATTGCCAGGATCCTGATCTTAATCGGCTCCACTTATGACACTTACCTGCTCTAACAGGAAAACCTTCACTGGCATAATGGGGAATCCAATCACAATGCAAATAACAACATTAGTGACGTGGATTGGCATACACCTCAAGATGCTGCTACAGCTTTTTCCTAACCACAAATTGTGAAAAAGCTTTAGTGAGGGTTTCTATTGTTTGCTTATCTGGACTGAAATATGTACTATGGACTGTTTTCAATACTATGAACTCAAAACTAGATTAAACCAACTGGAATTCAAATTCAGCAGTCCTATCCTTTGCACTTCTACCTTCTTTACTTTAAAAAATGGAGCCCTTTTAAAGTTGGATCATTTCAGCACACTAATAGCATGCAATCAGGAATAAAGGAAATAGCTTGCCCTCTGCACACAAGGAGCAACGAAACAGTGCTGGCTCTGGAGAAAAAAAAGGGTATTCAGAGGTTAATTTGACTTCTGTTGCTTCAAGATAAAGGCAGTCCCTTCCCTGTTAGCAGCCGCTACACTCGCTGTTTCTGCCTATCATGCTGTAGTGCAGAACTTCATCAAGGCTCAACGCCTCGCTCATAAAGTCTCTGAAATATTTCAAAAGCCTGCCAGGCTCTTAGTGTCCAATTATCACACACTGGCTGGGTAGTCTTTCCAGTTCCTCTCCACTTCTCTGTTTCTTTCATCTCTGATGCTCTTTCTTACAGCAGACATTGAAAGGGAAAGAAGCAGCAGCAGCTGAGGGTTTTGTATCTCCCAGTTAGTATTGCCAAGTGTCTCTCTATAGCTCAGCATGCACTGGGGTCAGAGCCAACGAGTTATATGTCTGAAAGGGACTAGTACATAAATCGGATATCCTCACTGCTCAGAAGGAGAAAAGTGTAGTTTAGGTATTACAGATGGGGTTCTTTTTAAAACTGCACATGCACAATACATGTAAAAAAAAGTTACTATATAGGTAATGTATGATTGGTTGCTAATGAACATTCATCTTAACTCCAATCTTCTTTGCAAGTGGAAATGGGATTCCCACTCTCCGGCCATTAAGGTGAAACTGGGCTGCTCATTCCTAAACAGAAAAAACTTGCTGATTACAGAATAGCAATAGCACTTGGACTTATATACTCCTTCATAGTGCTTTACAGCCCTCTATAAGCTGTTTACAGAGTCAGCCTATTGCCCCTCAACCATCTGGGTCCTCACTGTACTGACCTTGAAAGGATGGAAGGCTGAGTCAACCTTGAGCTGGTGAGAATTGAACTATTGGCAGTTAACAGAATTAGCCTGCAATACTGCACTCTAACCACTGTGCCACCATAGCTCTTGTGGTTATTCCATATAGGTGGAAAGCCTAAGAGAGTTCACACTCTAGAGGGTGAACTTGGATGGTATCAAAATAAAGGGGGTGCGATCCTTTCACATAGTACAGCTAACCTGTCCCATTCATCACTGGTGAGCAAGATAGAGGCTACATCACAGAGCATGATAGAAAGAAAAGAAGTATCAGAGAAGTTGGGGAAAATACTTCCCTTATTCTCCAGAGCCGTTACATCTATAACTAAAAATAACTTCTGCATTCTGTAAGACCCATAACAGGCAAATATCCTACTTAACATGGATATGTTTGGACATGTTGTTGGACTAGACTAGACAGAAATACATCTAACATGTTGGCTGGTGATGGGAAGGTATTATACAAGCATCTGTTGTAAATTTTCTCCTAGCTATACAGGTGTATTATTTCAGTCTTCAGCATACTAGTATTTAACAAGTGTTTTTTTCCCCCCACTGCTAGAGAAATCAAGCAAAGTTTTACTATGTTTTGCAGAAGGCTTAATAAACTTACATCTTGATTGGACATGTCCCAATAGGGTCTTTCTCCAAATGACATTACTTCCCACATAACAATACCATAACTCCATACATCACTGGCGGAAGTGAATTTACGGTAGGCAATAGCTTCTGGCGCTGTCCACCTCACAGGAATTTTCCCACCCTGAAAGACAATAATTATGAAGGTGGGAGTTAACTGTGAGCGTAATATACCAAAGATTCCCTGTATAAGGTTTAATTTATTTATTAGGTAGGTATTTATTTAAATATATTGCAATTTCCAATAGCAGCAAAGTCTTAGAAGGAAAGGAATTTAATTTAATGATGTGTTTCACAGATAGGGCACATTTTCCCTTCTTTTTCTGTATATGAAGGCAGACATTTTTTGAATATTGCTCATAAACTGGTTAACACATTAACATTCACAAATTACCTGGATTCTGTTAGAGGATTATTTCATCAGTACAAGCATACTAATAACTGCAGCAGATTTTTAGTGTTGGACCAATGATTCCAACCCACCAAATTGTTTCTTTATGGTGAAGAATATACTTGGTGTCCTAGTTTCCACCTCTATTCTGCTACTACGGTACTACTATGTATATTTGCTTCTGGCAGCCTTTAGTTGCTAAGAAATTGCATTTAAAAAGAGGAGAGTTCTGCTGCAAAACCAATGCTAGGCCATGATCTAATGATTTCATAATTTGTATCTTAGCATATTAATCTAAGTCAACTGAGATTTAGTAAATAAATCATGCTTAAGAAACATCTGGTTTAATGCAATATGTAATACCAATTATTTTCTAAACACAACTGAGTTACACATAATCTGCTCTATAGAGAGCAGGAAAATGTTTTCCAGAAGCAATTAAAGTATGGTCAGATATATATCCCGTCTTTCCCTTATTAGTTCAAGGCAGCATAAGTGTTACTCCCATTTTTCTCTCTACACTCCTGTGGAGAAAGTTGACCTGGAAGTAAGTGATTAGTTCCAAGTCCAGTGAGAATCTCAGAGGAAGCCAGCAGGCCTATGAAGATTCGCCATTGACTACAGTTGTTTTTAACAATAGTTTCATATATACCCAGAAATCATCCTTTAAACTATTGCCATGTACAATTAGTAAATGGTTTCTGTGAATCATAATTTCCAGGGTTTTATAGATGGAGATAAAACAACTAGTTCAAATTATTGTATTAATGCAAACCCGAGAACAAAACTTGGTGCATGGCTGTTGCTAATATGCTTCATTTGTTTCATGGCAGAGACACTAGTACTTTCTGCATGAGAAAAGAAATTAGCATTGTGACATTTATTCCAGCTGTGGTGTTCAGCATAAACAGTAGCTAAAGAAATCTCATGCTCATGAATGCCAATGGACAAGCAAGTGTTTTGAAAAGGACAGCATGTTTCCTACAGAGAATATGTAGGTGTGCTCCCACTTCTAGGCCCAACAGCAGACGTCAAAGGCTGACAGCAACAGCTGTTTCCTTGCACCTCGTTGCATATCAAGTAGCAACAATGGTCTTCAGGGTTTTATCCTGAGTGACACTTCCTCACCCTTGGCTGTTTGTATTGTGAAATACGAACATTTTTTTTTTTGCTTCTGGCACTTTCCCCTAAGAAAGATACCATAGGAAGGGCAAGGAACTGGGGTTGCCTTTGGCACATATATGACAGCTCATCACAATTTGCTGAGCATACCATATGAAGCAAAGCAAGTGCTTCAGTTTCTCCATTTAAAATTATATATTGTCAGTGATATGTAGTAGCTAATATAGGTATCCTTTCATTATACTTCAAAATACATTACTAAACACCAATCACTGAATAAGCACATCTGATCAGTATTAGAAAGGGGGACAAACCTATAGCTTGAATAAACTGCCAAGAAAGACAACTTTGAACATTTTTTCCTAAAGCAGAAAATAGTTTTATGCTTTAGGAAAAATTTAGGAAAAATTTAGGAAAAATTTTATACATTGCATTATACTAGAAGAATCACCCTAGGTATTAATGAATTATGATTAGAAATAGCTCCAGACAGAAGAAAAGGCTTTAGGTTGCCATATGCTTGAATCAGTAAATTCAGTTAATTCAAAGCCTGGGAGTCATCACTTTTACCTGAACATCACTGAACATGTAACCCAAATAAGTAGATCAATGTTCCTCAATTTCAGAAACTTTAAAGATATGTTGATTTCAGCTTCTAGAATTCCTTGGCCAGCATGTGTTGAAATCCACACAATTCAAAAGCTATGAAATTGAGAAACTAGAAGATAAAACTAGCCAAACTGTGTTGTACTTAAGCAATTATTTGAGCAGGCAAACGAGTACTTGTTCTATAGTAGAAGCAGGGCTGTACAACAGAAGTAAATGGGGAGGGGGGGCAGAACCATTAATAGCACCTGACTTATTATTGAGTACTTCATTGGTTTGACTAGGAAATTGGTAAGAATTAGTTCACTCCTGAAATCAGTAGTGAGCTAATTTTTGTGCTGATGAATGAATTATCTGCTTCTATCTTGGAAAAAAATATCTACTGCCACAAATTTAAAGGAGGCTACAATTCCCATTGCCATCCCAAATAGTTACTATATCAGAGCATCAGAGAAGGAAGAGCAGAATTTTCATCTCTCTTCTGCCTCTGCTGCCACATAAGCAATTGTATGCAAAAGTATAGGTATCTGTTGTCAAATTCATGTTTCGCTGAATCTCTTGGGGAAAAAATGAAGCTGAAAGGAAAATGGATATTTTAGAAAGACAGCAATTTGAAACATGTCCCCTTGGTGGCACAGTGGTTAGATGCAGCACTGCAGCCTATTTCTGCTGACTTGTTCAGGAGGTTGTCAGATCGAATCTAACCAGGCTCAAGGTTGACTCAGCCTTCCATCCTTTCTAAGGTCAGTAAAATGAGGACCCAGATTGTTTGGGGATAATATTATGACACTGTAACTGCTTGGGGAGGTATAAAGCTCTGATAAGCAGTATACAACATCTGAGTGCTATTGCTATCTCTGTTGTAAGCCACCCAGAATCCGTCTGGGTGGCTTACAACAGTTGGGCAGCATAAAAATGTAATAAATAAATAAACTATGAAGTTCTTACAAGAAAAAAGATAAAGGTTTTTCAATGACCTTCTTTGTTCCTAGGTATGAATATTACTAAAAATCTGTGGGAAGAAACAAGGAAGGCATATGATACTTTTAATCTAGAAGACTTCTAGATGGAAGAGTACAATGCAAGAAGAAAAAGATTTTAGCTAACTATTTGGAAACTCTTACTTCTTCCAAAGGAAATATTACAAAGTAATGACTGAAAGGTTGTTCACACATTTATATCCACTACAATCACTGTTTTCTTACTTTGAACCTGCAAACATAAATAGTAGGTCTGAATTCGAATTTGCAGAAAGATTTTAGCATTGGCAATTACCTAAACTTATTTTCATTGAGGAATTCATTGCAACATGTAATTTGACCAGAGGTGCCTAAACAATTGAATGCAACTTTATCTCCTTCTACAAGAGAAAAGTGGGTGATGGAGTGGGGTGATGGTTAACAGGCAGAATTGATGTCAGAGATGATAGCAAGATTACTCATTCATTTGTTACCATTAATTAAGGAGCACTACTCTAAGATATGAGCAGAAACATTTGTTTTTCGGCTGTTCTGTTTACTATCCCAACAGGGAACATAATTCTATATTTTCACACCCTACTTTTGCCATCATGGTTAATAGGTATGTATCATAACACCTGAAAAGGTTGAGCACTAATGAGAGATAAGTAATAGTTAATAGTGGTTGGTTTCATTCTTTAATGACCTTGCTTTCAGATCAAACATTCGTGTCACAATGAAGCTTACTATAAAAAAGAAGGGGAAACAAATAAAATAAAACATTGACTCTGGGTAGAATTAGTTATTTGGGTTTTCATGTCCTTTTTAAAAGTGGATGGCAGAACAGATTTGGCCATTGTAATAAGAGCTCCATTTAAAAAGAGACATTTGCTTGAAGGCTATTCTCTTACTTGTCCCCAAAGAGCAGAAGTATGAATCTGCCAGGGGAAGCAATGATGTAATTGCAAGCACTGCATCACTTTCCAGCTGCTTGAAAGGCCATTTGGGGCATAAATTTACTATAAAAATACAGATGATAAAAATCTGGTTTTTCTCCAGACATAGGAGAGGCTCTATTATGTTCAGTGGACAATTTAAGCTCCCACTGATTTATTTAAATGGACTGCAAATGCAGTTTAGAGAAGAAACAGAATTTCTAGTTAAGCCATGGATTGCTGGTTCACTGCTGAAATTCTTGGTGTAAAGTAACATCACGCCAGTGATTGCAAAGCTACCAATTGCACCAATTAAACATGAGTTTTGGAGGACCTGTAACATTTGTAATTATTTATGCAATTTGACTTCTCCTTTTTTTCTGAATTGTTATTTTAGTTGTTGGAATTTATTCTGTAAGAAACAGTGATACTAGTTGTGGGCTTTAGTTTCAATTTAGACAATGCCAGGGATAAATGCTTCTTCCAAACTGTACATAGGAAGGCACTTCCCTTTATGTGAACTGGACTGCTTTAGTAGCTATGCAAAAGACTATTGAGGCAAAGATATGTTCCGGAGATGGTCTCTCTGGATGCAACTTCTCCAGACCCATCCCCAGATGCTAGTTCAGAAGAGGAGGACTAGCCTGTCCCTGGCACCTCTGGGGGAGATGTGGCAGTGAGTTGGGTGGCTAGAGGCTTTGATCAGGCAGCAGCAAGCTCCAGCTCAATGGAGCAGTCACAGTTGGAGCGATCGGATGAGCTGCTGGCTGAGTGCAGCTCAGAGATGCAGCTATAATAAGTTAGCACTGAGGCTTCAGGCAGAGATCGAGCTGCCAGTGGTCAATGCAGATAAGGAGGAGGAACTATCCCCTCCTCCCAATCCATAAGCATGCAGGGCCAAGAGGAGACAAGAGCAATGCCACTCAATTCAACAATCGGCAAGGTGGCATCCTCACTCCTTGTGATGGGCTGTACTGGTGTTGGCTAGTTAAATCAGCCAAAAAAAGGGAAACGATCCTAGAACAACATATTTGATTGCTTTTCAGCGTGTTCCTATGTCATCTGGAAAGGGCTGCAAATCATGGCACATTGGTTTACCACCATCATATTTGAGGTCTATGGAACAATCTGTAATGGGAATTTTTGATCTTTTTCTTTTGCATCAAAGGCTTTTTTTTTTATAAAGTTTTATTGAGTTTTAAAACATTTGAGAAATTTAAAAACAACATATCAATTTCCAGCCCGATGTTTTGGAGGTTCAGTACAATATCAAATTCTAAATTTCTGTCTATATTCCATCATTACTTTATATAATATCTAATACAATCTTATTAAAAAAGAAACAAACAATAGCAGTGAAAGAATTAAAAAAGGCAATGTAAAACAAAAGTTTTATCTATGTACCCCCCAATTAATCTTTCAATCAATTTTCCCCATTTCATGTTTAATGACTAAATGGAAACACACAAAGAAAAAAAAATCAAAAGGTCTGCATTGAATGTATTGACAATTTATACTAAAAATTTAATTCTAAAATCTAAATTCTAAAATCTAAAATATTTAATC
>JANHGC010000079.1:143530-156069 GCA_027560395.1 Boaedon fuliginosus | reverse complement strand
CTATCCATGTTGTAAGCCACCCAGAGTCCTTTGGGAATTGGGCGGCATAAAAATGTAATAAATAAAATAAAATAAATGTCGAGTTTTGACCTGAATCATATAGATTGCATTACAGTTAATGCAGTGATCAAACCCTATACTAATTGATAAATTCCTTCATTACTGGATCAATTTTATAGCACTAAATCTAATCTGAACAAACTATTAGATACACATCAGTCCAAAGCTGGATTCTTCCATTGCCAATAGTGAAACTTGTCAGGAAGTCATCTCTGTTTTGACTGCTTCATAAATGCTTCATTACATAGACTTTTACTGTTCCATAAATCCTTTTATAAGTGCAGCCAATTCTCTAGCAGAATTACAAAGGAATTTACAAGATGATAACCAAGTCTGGTTTACAGATTGGAACAGCAAAACAAACATATAATTCAGGTGATCAATTTGAGGGCACAATGACCTTGTAACAGTACTGGCATACTCTCTGCAAGTGTAATGTGGTTCTAAATGCCGAGCAATATAGAATGAAGGGCCAGGGAGAAGGTGTATGCACAACTGATAAATGGCTTTGAACTTGTTAAGAAAATTTGCCATAGTTTGGAACTACCCTAGGGGTAAAGGTGGGCTGACATAATTAGCACAGCATGAATGAAAGCACAAAGATCAGAGTATGAAAAGCACATCCTGCTATGCAATTATATGCTACATGCAACAACTCTGGTATTAATGATAGAGAATAGTGTATTTCTAGCTGATAGCACAAGCTTTGTTCTTTTATCATGCTGAGAATTAGCAGCTTCTCCATTCCGCCAAAGGAAAACATTTTGGTACTTCAAAAATTGCAGACTTCTGCATCATCAGTAGATGGTAATCAACAGAAAGATGTATTTCCTCAATTTTAGATTATGTAGGGCTTTCTAAGGGCAATATCCTGTTTATTTATTTATTACATTTTGATGCCACCCAACTCCCGAAGGACTCTGGGCGGCTTACAACATGGATAGCAATAGCACTCAGATGTTATAGACTGCTTGTCAGAGCTTTACAACACTCCCCAAGCAGTTACAGACTCAGCTTATTGCCCCCAACAATCTGGGTCCTCATTTCACCGACCTTAGAAAGGATGGAAGGCTGAGTCAACCTTGAGCCTGGGGATTCGATCTGACAACCTCCTGAACAAGTCAGCAGAGACTGCAGTGCTGCATTTAACCACTGCGCAACCGAGGCTTATGGGTACTTAACAATAATTGATTACAAAACAATAACTGTCTATAATATTTTCATTCTGTTCTATAAATATGTTGTAAAATGCTTTATTTCAGCAAATATTTAAACCCTGAAAAAATATTTAGTCTCTTTGGATCACGGAATCTGTACTTCTCAGTGTTCTTTTGTTTATGACTCTCCAACTTGCAACAAAATACCTTCTAGAAAATGAAAATATAAGCAAGAATTTTGATCATAAACCTAATTTATATGTTTGTTATAGTTTTTGCATTCTCCCCAGATTTTTAATCTTTAACATATGCATTCATGTAACTTTCTCTGGAAATCACTGTAGCTTTTTAACTTTGCTTCTTCCATGCCACCATTCTGTGAAAGAAGGGCTACACATCTTACTTTTCTTTATTCTGATACATTTAGCAAGCAGATATTTCAGAATGTAAAATGTATAAAGGTTGTATATGATGTAAAGATTATAACCTGACACAAAGATTGCCAATGAAAAAAGTTAATAATTCTTATGTGTAGTACATTTTCCATGCTAGTATTAATAGCCACCTGAGATGGACACCCTTATTAAATTGTTTTTGTACTGATGCATGGTGGTACAGTATATATCTAAATATTATCCCAGTGATGTGTTTCTTACATTATTTTTTGCCAGCTTTGCAAGCCCGAAGAATAAAATAGAAACAAGTAAAACATAATCCATTTAAATGTCACACTAAACTAACTTACCCAATAGACAAACAGCAAAAAATAACAGCCAGCCAGTCTGGTTAGTGATAAAGGCACTAGGCTAGAAAACAGAAGCCTGTGAGTTCAAGTCCTGCCTTAGGTCAACCAGATGGGTGACTGGGTCAGTCACTCTCTCAGTCCAATCAACCTCACAGGATTGTTGTTGTGAGTAAAATAGGAAGAAAGTATCTGTGTGTATTTGCTGCCTTGAGTTATTTGTAAAAATAATAAAGATGGGATATAAATAACACTTAGGTCTTTACCAACATTTATGTTTATATCTATCCATATATACATAAAGGGAGCTCAGCCTGCTCCAGTTGTTGGGCAATTTATTTTTATTCATCTGAATTTTAGGGTCCTGAGTAATCTGATCGCGATTAGCCTGATGGTCATTTCTCTAACATTTTAGTTTTCAATGTATATTACATGAATTCATTTTTCAATTCAAATGTTCATAACACTACAAATATGTTGACAACATTTCTAGTTATTATGGAAGTATTGATTTCATATATTAATTTAATTAATTATGTACTCCATATTTCCATCAAAGTATAGCATGGGTGTCAAACTCGCAGTGTTATGTTGCCATCACATGATGTTTCCTAAACTTTCCTAAACTTTAGGAATGAAATTGTGAGTAGTAGCTGAAAACTTCCAAGTATGAAGTTAATTATAAAATTATTGTGAAAATCTATCTATTCCTTACTGGCCACCCATCAGTTAACTATCAAGGTGAAAGCTATTTTAGTTTACATAATTTCCTTACTGATCATGTGATATCTGACTAAAGCTAATAGAGTCAAGCAATCATCACACGGCCAAAGATGATGGCTTTTATGCATGACAATTTCATTGATATTGATGAAGGTGATCTGGCTGTTTTCTTTCCCCTTATTCTTTATTCAAAAAAAAAAAACTAGAGAAAAAGAAACTAAAAACAAGGGTCAGCAGGAGATTAGAAACTTAGTGATTTAGAAAATATGAGGTTGGATCTACCTTTCTGCCTTTAGTTAAGAGATACTCTATAAGCCATTGTTACTTTGGGAAAAAATATGACATTAGGAAATGTCCATGGAAAAGTATTAACATAGACTCTTCCATTCATGCTGCAGGTTCTTGTAAAAATCTCATTATTAATTCAGAAAGGTAAGTAAACCAGCTGTAAACCAGTCACAAATCTCTCACACCCCATTTTCTTTGCTCCAAATAGGACAAACACTGAAAGTAGGTAATGGTAATGAGGAATGAAAGTTGTCCAGTCATCACATCTTTTTAAACAATTTCTTGCCTGAGGTTGCATCAAAATATAATTTAAAGTATGTTCTGCCAAAGAATGTATGACATGTGCTACAGCATTCTCTTTGGAATCATTCCTTGGAAATATCACAGTTATAGCACAGAATTTCAGAGGAACAACCCATTGATTGCCCACTGTAAGTAGAATGTTTCCTAGCTGATTGTAGTTTCTTCAAAGTCTACTCATCAAAACTCCATTCCAGATATTTATCAGCACCATTTCATATCATTCACTTTGGACCTTCATATCTCTTGCCATGTTTAGTCTTATGTTTACTTTAGAAACATAGTCATATAATATTGCTTCGGCTCAGTTAAAAACATAGATTAAAAAATCAAGCATGATCTACAAAAATATTTTGATCACAGAAATAGTGAGAAAGCTCAGTGTAAACTGATAGATTTAAAACTTTTAAGCTATGCATTTTTGTCAATTTTAAAAAGTGCCTATAGTAATAATCTTTCAGAAGGAACTGGTTAGGTACTACAGTATTTTCATATTTACCACGTTAATTATACACACTTGGATAAGAAGCTATTATTCTTATTCATGTTGGTCTTATTAAAGCAATTTTCATTTGTTTAAAATCATTAGACTCCCAACAGCAAACTATGTTGGCCTATATAATTTCAAGCAGAATTTATAGATAACTACATCCAAAATCTTAGGCATACACTGAAACCAATCTGAAGGTCAACATATACAAAAGCTTCTGTGAAGCTTTTTGATTAACCTTTACTATCATGATACAGTAGCATATTCTGGTCCATCCATCCATTTGAATAATAATGAAGATATTCTCCCCTACATTTTAGCCTCATATTGTCTTTTTAAAGAAATAAAATGTCTGGGGAACTTTGCCTCTGCAGTGCAAATTGGATTTCAGCTGCTCACAATTTGCTGGTTTGGCTGAAGTTTACTTAGGTATTACTGATGGCTGTAATGTATAGAACCCCAAAGAGTTATGCACATTTGTGTTAGAGATTTTCCCCAAACACCTGGGAACTATCAAATATAATTGTTTGCAGCTGGTTCTACATACCCTGCAAGCAAATAAAGCATGTGTAGGTAGGCTGTAACTATTTGGTGGTTAGGCTTATGATTATCCTACTCACTTTCCTAATATGTTAAAAAGAACCATGATTGTGTAAAAACTGATTCAGTTTTTCTTTCTGGCTTTCCATGACCCAGATTGAATTCAGGAAGCAATAGGCATGTGATCTGTTTATGAAATAGGAGATAACATTCTCCAACATTTTACTGTCCCTGATAAATGAATGCATTTGGACAAAGTATTTTTAGACTGAATAAAATATGAAGTTTTGCTTATACTTTCTTCCAAGACCTTGCTTTTCCTTGCCAATAAAATGATGACTAGCGTAAATACAACTACTCTTTCTGTATTCTGTAACAACTACTCTTTCTGTATTCTGTAACAAGCTCCCATTTCAGGTGAGCTGTGTGAAGTTCTGTTTTCCAGGGATATTTGCAGAAAGACTGATGACAACCACTTATTTCAAATAAACAACTAGCTTAGGAGCATATGGCAACAAGTGCTATATATCTTGGCTTTTCATTTTGCCTAAATGAAGCTGAGTAAAAAATGTTCTAAAAACTACTTCAAATGTCTAGGTAAACAAATCCCAGCTTTCTCTTCCAAGGTTAAGGATTTCCTTCAGGGCTTTTTGTGAATCCTTTCATTTACCTAGTTTCCACGTTCTGTTGTTAATTAGTTTTGCTGAGCATCTGCAAAGTACTATGTTTGATCTTACTTTGTTCTCTGCCCAAAAGGCTTGTAAGCATCCTTTTTGGGCAGAATTTATAAACTGTTTCTAACATAAAGGAACTATAGCAATCTTAGGATAATATGTCTGTTCTTTTCCTAGCATCCATTTTTTTTCCTTCTTTTTTGTCTTCCCTGAAAGCCCCCCTCCCCCCAGTATTTTTCAGGTTTCATCACAACTACAAACCAGGCTATTAAAAGATATGACTTTTGTCAAAGCCTTACAACAAAGTACTTACAATCTTTCCTGGCCCATCCATAACCTTCCAAAGGCTTCTTGCACTCACCTCTACCAGTACTGTAATGCTGTAGTTTATCACTGTATACTGCCTCTTTGCTATATGCTCGCTTCCTAGGAAAATAAAAAGTAAACATCAGTTCAAATTTTGTCCAAATTCTAAGACTGTGCACACTTTGGAAAGCATTTGGAGGCAGTGATTGTATGCCTCTTCTCTAATGCCTGTGCCCCCTTCCAATATTGTTTTTCTCCTAGGCCCTCTGCATATATATGTGTCCTCTGGTCCATGACCTATTACCATATTCAGACACAAGGGAGCAACAGGTGCATTGTTTTGGCATCAACCAGACAGTACTTGCATTATACTATACTTTCCTTTTCTGTGTCCCCCTTGGCTCATTCTGTGCCCCCCTCCCTGTTATGTTTTTCACATGTGGCCTCCTTGAAATATCCTAGGGGGTCATGTGGCTCTGGATTGGTAACTGCTGTTATAGACAAAGTACTTTGTAATTCCAGCTCTATCAATTGCCATCAGAAGAGTCTGATGAGGGTGAGACTCAGGTTGCTTCTTTAGGGGAAGTAAAATCAGTTCTGTGTTGACGGCTTTGTCATCAGCTTCTGGCTGAGAGAGAAGGAACTATCAGCAGAAACTATACTGAACCACCTTAAGAGAATTCTGTAATATGACAGTAAGGTCCGTTTGCATCTAGATAGCTCCCACACAGGGGGAGAAGGTGATCACATCCCAAATCATAATTGTCCACATAAGGATTAATTAGTAGATTACTAAAACAATATTTATTACTCTTATGGGATAATTTCAGGATTAATTTAAACCAATTCATGATTCTATTTCCTGCTGTCTTCTGCTGCTGATCTAACCCAACTGCTCTGTCTTCACTGGCATTTTCCAAATTAAGTTAGACACCTTTTTCTTTCCCTGGAAGATAGCAATACAATATACTGTACCCAGGATTATCTTTTTCCTTTAATAAGTGCACATCCCATTAAAGGACTTACTTCAGATATAATGAAAACTTGGTTTTAACTATAGGTTGTTGAATAAATCACAAAGGCTCAATTCGCACATTATAAGAGGCAGAATATTCACATTTTTCAGGCTAAGGCTGCCTTTGGTCCTTGGATGGTAAAATGTAAGCAGAACCAGGGCATAACTCTTTTTGGTTTAATTTAATTAATTTACTTAAGTACAGTTTGTACGTATTTAATCTATTTCACATAAACTGTATTTAATTTAAATTTAAATAAAAATTACTTAATTCCCTTCTCACTTATGAATATGTACATTGAACAAAACATTTCAATAGACTTTGAGGTGTGGCACACCAAAGGAAGTTTCACAATGTCATGATCTTACAAGTCTACAATTCACAGTAGCCGGCAGCATATAATCTGTAAATCAAAGCAATACAAACCACCATCATGGCTCAGCATAATCTACAAACCTACCCCTGGGTCCTTAGTAGGCATATTAGCATTGCAAAGTTGATTAGCTGATCACAAATTAAAATGAGTCCTACTTTAGAGAATCCATTCCAGAAACATATCAGGGGCAGGGGAAAATAAAGCTAGTCAAAATGTCAAGCATGAATTTGTGATTGGAGCCTTATTCCTGTGTAGACTCATGCAACATAAACACATGTACAAAGGGATAGAACTGGGGCCACACACACAAAGGGATAGAACTGGGGCCACACACACATTCCCCACAGGGAAGTCCTTGACTTATGACTACAATTAGCCCAAAATTTACGTTGCTAAATGATATATTTCTTAAGTGAGTGTTGTCCAATTTTATTACCTGTCTTGCCACAATGGTCCTCTGCATCTGATAGCAGTGGAGCAGAGCAATTAGAGCTCATGATTAGGTGAGCGCAGACTAATTATCAGGCAACAGCAGAGGAAGAAAAGGGGCCACAGGTGATTGATGAATGGCCACTCCCCATAAGACATAAAAGGGTGAAAATGGGGAGGGACCTTTCACAGAGAACAACTTATTACAATCCAACCAAGTATCCTGTTTGCATGCTTCAAATCATGTTCAAGTCTTGTGGATTAATTCTTGGGTTTTTGTCTCTGCACCAGTTTTGAACTGACTAATTGCTTGTTACAGACTCTACGTTTAAGTGAGTAAATGTAATCTCTGATCTTGGCAGCCTGCACGGAATATTTGGCAAGCTCCCAGGACTAAACATCGAAGAGAAAGTCCCTTCGTATGTTTGTGAAATAAAAAGGTGGTTTGTCTTTAAAACTGGCTCAGAATCTCTTTCTGGCATAGGACAGAACAACATCTGAATTTTGATCACATGACCATGGGGATGCTACAAGGTCATAAGTGTGAAAAATGGTCATGTCACTTTTTTCAGTGTGGCTGTAACTTTGAGTGGTCAATAAATGAATTGTACATTGACGGCTACCTGTACTTCCCAATGAATGCTCCTGAAATGTGCTTTGCAGAAAACTACCACTGTGGGCCTGTTTTTGACCAACTGTTATTTTCTGATACTGTCTCTCAAAATTTAATATGATTTACTAAAATGATTTAGTAATTTCTTGCATTATTAGTAACCACCCTATGTCAGGTACAATTTCAGTGGTTTACAATCACAGCTACAATTAAAACTAAATAAAACAGACTTGTTATCTGGTTAAGAACAAGCAAAATAACCTTTTGTGTGGGTGGATAATATAGGATCAAGAAGCAGAAAGGCACTGAAAATAGCAAAAAAAAAAAACATTTATTGCACCATAGTATCCAACAGAAGGCTAACACACCGTAAATATCCTCTGCGGGAGACGAGGAAGAGAATCGTTTGGACAAGATTAAGCTGAGGGCAAACATTAGAAGGCAGTTGGCCTTGAGACAAGCCTCCTAAACGTGGGCCCCTCAAACAAGGAGTTATCTAGGTAATTTTGCTTCTTTTGATTTGGTATTCTCAACAGAGGTGCATCCCTCGAGCTTCCTGACATATAAGTGTTTTTTGGTATATATGGTTTTTTTTCCCAAAGAACAATCTATGTCCACTGGCCCATCCTCTCATTTGTGAGATATTTTCTGTTCAATCACCGCAGATAATTAGTTTTGCCAAAAGTATCCTGCTGAACATTTGTGCCTTCCTACTATATCCTCTGGGAAAATTCCTCTTTGGAATGGAAAGAAAAGGCTAATGGGGCAAGTAATACCTGCTGCAAACAATTGAAATAGCCACCAAGGAGACAATGAAGACGACCCCTGCTGCGGCAGAACCAGCAATCAATGGCAGTTGTTCTCTCAGTTCTGACTTGTAGTCATCTGGGGGGAAAAATAGGTAGTTTTGTAATTTTCCTGCCTGCTGATATATACCTTCCACAGTTAATAATACATCCTGATTATTTATTGATGAGACTGGTACCCTCCTGTTCTTCCAGGATGGCATACACAGGTAATTGCATTTTACCCTACTGTTTGTGAAATGAGATAAGCTAACAAGCCGTGTTTGGTTCAAGGCAACCCTGGGAGTTGCATGGCAAATCAACAATTTTAATCTGTAGTCCTTTTTTTAAGCACCAGTATTCACTACCAAAACTATTACAGTAGATCCTCTCATATGTTGAAAATAATTTTGTAGTTGCTAATGGAACTCAGGTTTGATTGCAACCTCCTCCTTCTCCTCCTCCTCTTCCAACTATATTTAGAATTAAAGCTAGGAAAACAAAACCCAAACAACAGATTCTACAATTAAGTTGAAACATCTGGAATTCTTGATGTTCTTTAATCTTGGTTATTTTCTTGGACATTTAATTACCCAGCTAGGTAACATCATCATGCAGTAAGTATGGAATTTGCTACCTGTTTCTCTGTAGTAGCTTACCCAATCAGTTAATATATTTATTTATTTATCTATCTATTTATTTATTTATTTATTTATTTATTATTTTATTTTATTTATTTTATTAGATTCATGCCCCGCCTCTCTTCCCCAGTAAAGGGGAACTCAAGGCGGCTAACAACAATTTAAAATACAATAAGTAATACAATATATTAAAATTATCCAACACAGTCACAGAATTGAAGGAACCACAGTGGAAAGTCTCTGGAATTTAAAACACTATTCCCATACTTAAATCCTTCGCACCCAGTGTCAAAGTTTTGCCAGCAAAATTCAATTGAAAATTAGATGAACTTTATACAGTAGTCACAATTTCAAGTGCCAGATAGAAGCAGGGAGGTGACTAAGTGTGCAAATGAGAATAAAGTGTATCTCAATCTCATTTTTAACAAGAAACCCTGAAAAATCCCCCCCCCTAATAATTAGCCATTTCATCACTAACCTTTAACAATATGAAATCAGGCTACTGGGCTTCAAATGGAATTATAGATACTCACCTACCTAACCTTGCAATAACCTAATTATCAGCTTGGGAGAGCAAGAATGTAGGTAGGCTATTCCTTTCATATCCACCTTTGGCTCCCTGCATAGAAATGTTGACCCTATAGCTTCTTTGTTGTTTCTTGTACACATCTGCAACTATATAAGGGCTCAACAGCAGGACTTTCAATATACATGAATGATGCCCAACATCATTCTTTTGGCCGTCATCCCTATTGCTTTTTCAGGGCTCAGAGCAAAAGAGAAGAATTTAACCCTTGGGATCTCTCTGCTGTTGCTCTTCTGTCAAATAAACCATCCAAGATCTCATTCATTCCTAATCAATTCCCTGCCATTAATCAATTCATTGAGTTTATCTGCCCAATATGTTCCCTCTATGATCTTTCATATATGCTGGTAGCTCATCTCAATGGAATTGGGGCTTCCTGAATAGCTGCATTCCAAAATCTTTCCTCCCCAATGAGCATTTAAAAACACCTCTGCTTCCAGGACCACTTGCCTTTTGTCATTTTCAAACCAGAGTCTTGCCAGCTGTTAGATATTGATTGTCCACACTGTGTGTGTTTCTTTCAATTCTCCTTTTTTTCTTCTCCTCGGGATCTGGCAGCAGTTTGCAACACCTCCAATTTGTTATAATTTACTACAATGAATATAAACCAAGTTAACATGCTGTTTATTCCTCTCTTCCAGATCATTAATATAGATGCTAAATAAAACCAGATCTAATGCAGAGCCCTCTAGTATCACACTGGATACTTCCTGAGGAACTCTGCGCCTGGCTGTTTATCATTTAATACTCTTTGTTTATAGGACTCAACCTGTTTCTAATCTATATGACGGTACTTGTATTTCAGCCAATTTACATTAAAAAAATTTTTTTAAAGGGAATATTTGCTGACCCAGAAGCTCCATTCTGGTCTTCCTGTGTTGTATTTATTTAGCTGCTATTACCCACCAGTTTTCTTAATTCAGTTGGTCCTAGCAGTAGGCCTGCTTCAACACATGTCATCCATGGACATTATGCCTTCCCGTTCCCACACCACCACTCAGCCTGGGCCCTTTGTTTGGCTTCCCAAAGCCACCATTTTACATCAAGCAGACGGAAGGCAATTAAAATGCCAACTTCAAGGCACCTGGTCTCGATCACAGCCATATTGCTGCTACTTCTTGCTGCTGCCTTTAGGCAAAGCTTGTCAAGCTGTGTTTGCAAAGCCTTAAGAATTCATCAGGAGTTATGTAGAGCTAGATCCTATATTAAACAATCCAATTTCTAGTCCTTCCATTTGTAGAGAGGGTGTTTCCAATCAAAAAACTTATAATGCTTGTCTACCCATCATTGAGCAGAAGAAGACTACAGGTAGTCCTCGACTTACAACCACAATTGAGCCCAAAATTTCTGTTGTTAAGGGAGGCATTTGTTAAGTGAGTTTTGCCCCATTTTGCAACCTTTCTTGTCACAGTTGCTAAGTGAATCACTGTAGTTGATAAGTTAGTAACCTGGTTGTTAAGTGAATCTGGCTTCCCCTTTGACTTTGCTTGTCAGAAAGTTGCAAAAGGAGATACGTGACTTTGGGACACAGCAAATGTCATAAATATGAACCAGCCGCCTTGTGTTCCCCTTGACTGGGGAAGGGAGGCGGGGTATAAATCCAATAAACATAAACATAAACAACAATTGCCAAGCATTTTGATCTCATGATCATGAGGATGCTGAAAAGGTGAAAAATGATCATAAGTCATTTTTTTTCTGTGCCTTTATTGAACGTGCCTTGAACAGTCAGTAAGCGAACTGTTGTAAGTCGAAGACTGCCTGTATAGTGTTGGAATATTTTCTTTATTTGTTTACAACAATATTTAAAGTAGCAGAACAATTGGTGAATAGCTGGGAGGTTGTAATGAGCCACAGTGAGGTTATTTTGCAGGCCAAACTTGGTCTGTCATTATATACTTGTGAACGAAATATATAAATAAAGGGATATATAGACTTCAGAGGCTGTACAACAGCTATATCTAAATGACTACTTAAGTATAGAAAATGACCTTGCTTAGAAGAAGAAATGAACTAATTTATAGAATAATAAATGTTGCAGTTTTAGGAATGTGAAAAGTGCAATTCTACCAGTAGGCTTTTTTTCCCCAATTGCAGAGTAAATGTGGCCAAAAACTGTACAGGTAATCCTTGACTTAAACCAAAATAGAGCCCAAAATGTCCTAAGCGAGACAGTTGTTAAGGGAGTTGCGCCTCATTTTATGACCTTGTTGCCACAGTTAAGCAAACCACTGCAGTTGTTAAGTGAATCATGCAGTCATTAAGCAAATCTGGCTTCCCCCATTGATTCTGCATGTGGAAGCAGGTTGAGAAGGTTACAAATGGTGATCACATGACCCCAGGATAGTGCAGCGGTCACAAATACATGCCAATTGCCAAGCACCTGGATTTTGATCATGTGACCACGGGAATGCTGCAGTGGTCATAAGTGTGAAAGCCAGTCATAAATCACTTTTTTTCAGTGCCATTGTAACTCTGAACGGTCACTAAACAAATGGTTGTAAGTTGAGTATTACCTATATATCTCTTCTGTCAGTTTGGGAGACTTTGGGGGGAATAAATGTTAAAATGGAACATTAAGCTTTTCAGAGACTTAAAGAATCTGTTTCACCTTGTTACAAAAACCCAAACACTCCTCCCTTTCACATCAATTCCATGTCCTTCCCTCTTTTGGTCCTGACAAAAGTTGTCTTCTCTTTGCTTTACTTCATTAACCTTAAGCACTTAGACTTATATACCACTTCATAGTGCTTAACAGCAATCTTTGAACTGTTTATAAATTTCAGCATATTGTCCCCAACAATCTAGGTCCC
>JANHGC010000079.1:125131-143430 GCA_027560395.1 Boaedon fuliginosus | reverse complement strand
GTGGCGAACCTATGCCACGTGTGACCAAGGTGAAATACAAAGCCCTCTCTGCAGGGATGCGAGCTGTTGCCCCACTGCACATGCGTGCACTCGTCCCGCCGGTTCAGTCGTGAAATGGGTCCTCCCACCTGACCCTGCGCTACACTTACCTTTGTTTCCTCTTCTGAAGCCTAGCTGTTTTTTGGCTCTGGGGGATCGCACGCACATGGGAAGGTCGTGCGCATGTGTGCAGGGGATGTGGGCATGCACACGCACACATACTTTTGGCACACAACAACAAAAAGGTTTGCCATCACTGGTATAGGGTCTCCTACTTGAGGGTTGGTCAGAGAGTCATTGAGGCCACTTGGAGGTTTATCTGTGTCCTCAGGGTCACCTGAGTAGTGCAAATGGGTGTAGAGCCTTCTTGGAACTGCTGAAAGGACATCCATTTGCACCACTCATGTGGCCCAGAGGACACCGACAAACCTCCAAGCGGCCTCAACGGTTCTCTAAAAGGATGCAGATGAACAGCTGTCTACAAGGAGTATAAATCCTTCCATTCCCCACCATTCAGTCAGAGCTGAAGAAACTTCTTGGATGAGAAGTGAAACATCTTCAAGGAAAAAACAAGAAAGTCCAGTTGCCTCTGGGGTGTGTGGAACCAACTATGGGACATTTAGGAGAATAGTCAGCGTTATTTTCATGGCTCAGGATTTCCTGCCGCCTCGCTTAACAAAGTTTGTAGCATCCATTTTTGTAGGTGGCTTTTTTGGCGAGGGGATAAAAGTTTGATCAATGGTTGCTTGCGAGTTTTCCATGATAAGGCTTTGATTGTGGGCCCCGGCCTCCAAAAGCCCAGAGTGGCAACTCATACAGCATTGTCCTTCAGATGTCACGTCAGAGAGGGCGGGAGGAGAGGAAATGTCCCACCTTTCCAGCATAAATGGATAGAGCGGCAGGAACCGCCGTCATTGACAAGTGTGCTTGTTTGGATCAAACTGTAGGAAGTCCATTTTCAAACTGCCAGCTCGTCTTTCACTTTCAGTATCCAAATGGAATTGTTCAGGGGAGACAAACGACAAGGGGAGTCCTACCTCTGCAGGTTCCATTTTTCATGTTACCTTTCATCCACTCAACCAGAAGTTCCTCCTGGTAGCCTTAGGAGGATGGAAGACAAATGCCCGTCTTGGAGACCCATCCATTTCTGAAGCAGAGAAGAGCCTTTTCTGACAGTGCCATTCGCTTCCACCTCATCCAGACATACATGGAGCTTCCTGAGGTATTTGCTCCCATAAATATTAAAGTAAAGGCCTGCGGGTGGGGGGGAGGAACTATAAAAGGAACGAACATGTGGATTATCGTCGGATACCCAATTTTAATTGTGCAGATGGTGTTTCTTCTGACCTGGCTATCACCCAGAATCCTCAATGTCTATTTTACTTTATATAACTTGAGAGCCTCTAACTTGATGAAACCACAGCCAAAGTTTCAGGAGTTATGGGTCAGCAGAAGAATAAGGGGAGGAGAGAGAGAGAAATGGAATACAGGTATTCCTTGACTTACAATAGTTCATTTAGAGACTGTTCAAAATTGCAACAGTGACTTATGACCATTTTTCACATGTGAGAGAGAGAGAGAGACAAAGAAAGAAAAAGAAAGAAAGAAGAGAGAAAGAGAGAGAGAAACAAAGAAAGAGCAAGACAAAGAGAGAAAGAAGAAGAAAGAAAGAAAAAAAAGAAGGAAGGAAGGAAGAGCAAGAGAAAGAAAGAGAAAGGAAGGAAGAAGAAAGAGAAAGAGAGAAAAAGAAACACCCCCACCCCCCTAAATAAAAGCATGTGATTCTTTTAGCGTTATATCATGTCAGTGACAAATTCTGAGACTTGGGAATGAGAAATTGTCCCACGGGGGTCCGAGTAATATTCTATTTGAACAAAAAGATTTTTTTAAAAGACGTTTCTAAGAGCTGAAATAGTGAGTGAGGCTGGGGACTCATAAGGGTAAAGCGGTTTTCCCTCAATTTCCTTTTTTTTAAGTACCTGCCAGCCACGGAAAGATGAAATGCTGGGGAAGGTTTCGGTCCAGCCAGCAAAATAGAACAACTTTTCAGGATAAATTCAATCGCCGGCTAACAGTTTTGTCGAGGGGGAAGCTATGAATTTAGTCATTTGTTCTCAAACACAATCGATTGTGACAACAGAGAAGTTGCGAGCGATGCTCCCAAGCTGTCGCCACACAGGACCACCACCACCCCAGGCCTCTCAAAGGGCCTGGTCACCACTAGCCAGGCAACCCTGAGCTTTGAAATAAAGATTTCGTCATTTGTTTTTCAGGCTCTGATCCATTCTTCTTTTTTATTATTATTATTATTATTATTATTATTATTATTATTATTATTATTATTATTATTATTCCTTCTGATTTATGTCTCTTATGCTTTATGTTGTTTTTTCTGGTATTTTCCCAGTTTTTTTTTTAATGCTTTATCAAAACATTAAGGAACAATTTGCTTGGTCAGGTTACTGGATTCGCAGAGAAAAATCCAACGAGACGACGTCGAATAATTCACTTTTAAAAAAAATATTTGCAAAAGTTGGGCATCAATTGGGCCTCAGAGGCTCTCCTTTGTATACAGGTAGGCCTCTAATTATGACCAGAATTGAGCCCCAGATTTATGTGTCTAAGCGAGACATTTGTTAGTGTCAGTTCTGCCCCATTTTATGACTTTTCATGACCCCCTTGTTTAGGGAATCCCTGCAGTTGTTAAATGGGTCACCCGGTTGTTAAGCGAATCTGGCTTCCCCGTTGACTCTGCTTGCCAGGAGGTCACAAAACGGGGATCACATGACCCAGGGACACTGCGACCGTCGTAAATATGAGTCAATGGTCAAGCATCCAAATGTAAATCACATGTCCCTGGGGATGCTGCATCCGTCAGAAGCCTGAAAAATGGTCATAAGTCATTTTTTTCAGTGCCGTTGTAACTTTGAACAGACACTCAGTCGAGAACTAACTGTGTTTGACAACTACTCACAAAGCTGTTTCTAATATTTGAAGCGTGTTCTAATCAAGCCAAGCAAAAGTTACATTAATTTATTTCAGTGCGGAATGAGATGTTATTGCCTGCTGAAACAGCATTTTCAAATACAATTTTCAAAATTTGAGGGGGAATCCAGTACAACGTATTGATTTCAACGTTTAATATCCTCTGTACTGGATCCTAAACAAGCTGCAAGGAACTTTGTATCAGTTCATGCTTCATAATACACAATATCGTTCTTTCTAATTAATGATTATTCCGTTGAATTTGTTATTGCTGCTCCTTTCCAATAAGACTTGAGGCAGCTTGCAAAATCTAACGCGCGAATTAAAAAACGTAGCCCAGATATGTTTATTTTATTTATTTTATTTTATTTAAATTTATAGGCCACCCAATCCTGTGGGACTCTGGGTGGCTCACAACATAAATAAAAACAATACAAAAGTAGCATATTATTAGATAGTGAGTTCAGCAGAACCACACGCGGCTCCAGAGTGAGTTTCAGCTCTCTTTATTTCATGGGGAAGAAACTGGAACAAGTCAACTAAAACAGGGAACAGTTCTGAATATATATACAGTTGGGATTCCCGCGCTGGCTTGCCATTGGGTGGTTGAAGTAGCTGGGCTGAAGCGGATTGGACCTAAATGCTGTCCTGCTACTGGTCCTAAGATCTAGCCTCCTATTGGAGGAAATCTAGAAACCACCGGTTATAGTCTTGGAGCCTGAAGCTCAGCCAAACTAATCGCCACCTCGAGTTCCCTGTGAGGGGAAGAGAGGCGGGATATAAATCCAATAAATAATAATAATAATCCCATTCACCCAATACACAACACATATAAAAACAATTAAAAACCCATTAAAATTACTAAAATTAATGTTCAAGATGCCAGAGAATTCAGTCATGTGAAAGAGTCAGCTTTGGTGTTTCAGCACAGGCTGAGGTGATCCTGGCAGGGAATTCGTTCATTTATTTATTAATCATATGTGTATGGCCACCATCTCACAAAAGGCAACTCTGGGCAACATACAACAATCCAATAACATAACACACATATAAAACAATTATATTAAAAGATATAACAATCAATATAAAAGACATATAAGAACAGGGAATGTAATGTTTTGTTGTCAAAACTGATAGCAGATAATCCATTCATGCCAATGTAAATGCACACTTGAGCTTTTCCATGGCTGTATTTGTACCTAAGGAGAGGACAATCCATGCTCAACAAATCAGAATCTATTTGTTTTGTTAAGGAAAACATGTGACTCTTGGACAATATAAGCTGGGCCAAGAATTCACCGCATTTTAGGGTGTGTTTTCATTCCCATTTAAGTCAGCAAAATCTCAGCTGTCCCAAGGGAAATACAGCCATGTTGCTGCAGAGAAATACATGTGTAGTTGATCAAGGAATGTGGGAACAGCTTTCAAAAAATTGAATTGAATAGTTTCCAAGGTGGGTAGGTTGAGTGCCATATAGCCATGACTGAAGACCTTAGCTTTAAATGGTTTAATTGCTGCAGGCATAATTATTGCCTTTATGGCTGGCAAATCTGATAATTGCATGGGAAGCTTTTTGTGCAGTTGTTGAGAGCTCACTAATTTGGTGGCTCTAAGAAGTAGAAGGTTGGAAGTAAATACTGAGATATTTAAAGCTCTTAACTTGCTCAATAGCACTATCATTAATTTTCTAGTCATAAAAAAGTAAAATTGGGGTGGGATAAAAATTAGGAGCTTTGCTATAAAATAATTAACTTCTAATGTTTCTTTGGAGCAAAAGTTATAGCTGTTATAGCTGGGCATCTGGACAGCCTGCTTTGGGATACAGATTGCATGCTGGGATCATCTGCAGAGGGTAGAGAGAGAGGAGGGCTAGAGCCAGGGTTTCCCGTTGTAATAAGCATTGAGTGTGGAGGGGCATTTTTCATTCTTGCACAGCTACTGATGTGTCCCCATTGTTTTTGCATCTGATTAGCCCAATCATAAGGAAATCAGCCCTGACTGTTCTTTGGAAGGACAGATACTGAAGCTAAAGCTCAAATACTTTGGCCACCAAATGAGAAGAGAGGATTCATTGGAAAAGGCCCTCATGTTGGGAAAGGTTGAAGGCAAAAGAAGAATGAGATGACAGAGAATGAGATGGTTAGATTTCTCCTTAGTTGTAGATTGCTTCTCTCCTTGATTAGTTTCCATCCATTGCTTCTTTTCTTGCCTTCTGGTCTTTGGAAAATAGGTTGGAGTTTGTTCCCCGACAGACTGAAGCATCACTTAGATGGATGATGTAGAAATTTAAGAAATAAATAAATACTGTTTTTATGTTATTTATCAAATAAATTTATACAGCTGGAGGGGGGTTGCACATGTGTGCGCAGGGGTGTGGGAGTATGCGTGCACACACACACTTTCAGCATACAATGGCAAAAGGGTTTGCCATCACTGGCCTATCATTCCCTGCCTTGAATTACTTATAAAGTACTAAAGGTAGTATAAAAATATAATCAATAAATTCAGTAGATTGAATGCAATAGTAGGTATTGTAGAAAGTTAGCACTGACCCCTCTCCTAGAAGAATGAAATATTTTGAGAAATATTAAAAAGTCAGAATATTATATTTCTCTAAATGAGAAATGGAGAAACATGTTTTTTAGAGGGAGAGAGCACCCTCCACCTTTTCTTAATAGCCCACAACAACAGATGTCAGCACTTAAGAAATAAAGAGCTTATTGAAAGAAGCCAAGTATCTAGACAGTTCTATTCATAAGCAAATAGCCATTACTCAAAATCCAACACAGGAAAAAGCCATTAGGCCACAACAGAAATTACCCAACACCCTTTCAGGATACAAGCCTCTTCACTGCATCACACTCAGGAACTTCAACCAAACATAGCTCAGACAAACACCTAGGATTTGTACTTTGCCTATAGAGCCAGCTATGACCCCTACATTACCCCTACATGGCGCCATGGGAGTCTGACAACAGCCAATAGAATACATGTTCTTGCACAGGAAAAGGAAGCTCAAGTGCAAAACCCAAGAGAAAGTATTAAAAAAAACCACTCTCAATTCCATGTGGTCAGCTGCCCAGAACCCAGGTGATTCTGCTTCAGCATTAAACCCTTTTTCCAATCAGCCTCCATGTTTCCAGTGTGTTTCTCGCAGGTTGGAATTGAACCAGATGGACGTTTCTTCCCACAATATAAAAGATAACTGGATAAATCATCTGCTATGTTCATTAACTCTAAAAATGGAACCACCAAAACAGTTTCAAGAAATTATCTAGTTATATGTCTATCTACTACTACTTTACAAAAGATTTTTACAATCGTTTAAATCCCTAAAAAAATCATGGTTCTCTTCAGTGCAAGATTAAAATGGAAGTTAAATTGCTGAATAAAACTTAAATTAATCTTAAATTGCCTGCATTTACTGGGCATTCTTCAGATATTCCAGTCTGTTCTTTAAATTTGTAATTGGTTGTTCCTCTCTCTAAGTCTGCGTAACATATTGATGTATTTTTTGCTTTTTGTTTTGTTGGACAAAAAGAAAATAGAGATTCTCTTTTTGGTATCTTACAGGTAGCTACTCCATCCAACCTACTCTTTGGATCTGTAACCCTCAAGGATTGCATCCCTTCTTCCCTTCCTAAAGAGGCAGAAGTTGTGAAGTCTTCAGGTTGGGCTTTTGTCCTTTCTCTGGGTGAAAACAACAGTGACCCCAAAGTCTCTCTGAAATCTACGAGGAAGTTTTGGTGTAAAAGGAGAGACTGGGATCAAAGTTAGCTTCAAAAACATAGAACACAATTGTGGAAAAGTAGCAGATTTCAGCAAAATATTGCAGACACTTCAGCAATTACCTCTGCAGCACAGTCTTTCTTTCAGCCTATTAGCATGTCAGATTATGGTGGTACTGTGACTTCTAAATATGCCCTGGAGGACAGCAAACTGTCTTTGCCAAAAAGGTCAATTTGCAGATTTCATAGCAAAATGCTCAAGGCACCCTTTGATCAGACTCCTTTCTAAATGAAAAGCAACAGGGTAAGTGTGAAACATCTTTAACAAGTAATTAAGCTTCAACCACAGTCCATGAACATCCTCCTAGTGAATAAAGGCATATTTGAATTGAATTTTGAATTTTATTAAATTTATACCCCTCCTCTCTTGCCAGTCAAGGGGAACTCGAGGCAGCTTACAACAATTTAAAATGCAATATCATTGATACACAATATTTAAAATTCCAAAAAGCCCAGTCACACACCAATCGACAATCTTCCAAAAGAAGGGAGGAAACATCAGTTCCAGGTCCGCCAACAGAGCTAGGTCTTAGTGGCTCTGTGGAAGGCCAGCAAGTTAGGGACGGTTCTAATCTCCACAGGTAGTTGGTTCCAGAGGGCCAGCACCACCACAGAGAAGGCCTTGGTTTGGGGACCTGCCAGCTGACATTGTTTAACTGACAGGACCCATAACAGGCTGACTCTGTGGGATCTACCGGTGCTGGGAGGCATGAGGTGGCAGAAGGCGGTCTCGAAGATACCCCGCTCCTAAGCCATGAAGGGTTTTAAAAGTTGTCACTAGCATCTTGAATTGCACCCGGAAGACCACTGGGAGCCAGTTAAGCTAGTTGTGTGTGTGTGTGTGTTTGTGTGTGTGTGTGTGTTTCTGGAGGTTTTCGTGGGTGTTTGCCTGTATGGATCTGTTTCTCTGGTTTTTTTCCTGCATAGCTGTAGGTGTATCTTCGCAACATTTTGACGAGGTCCCATTCGTCACCTTCAGGCAAGTACTAGCCTGAAGATGCACACACACACACACACACACACACACACACACACACACTAGCAGGTAGCAAACCTATACTCACTAGAATTCATGACAATACCTAGTTGGGTAATGAAATATCTCCAAGCTCAGAGAACACCAAGGACTCCTCCTCGAGCTACATATATTTTGTTCTAAATGGAAGGCATTAGCGGGATTGTGGAAAATGCATTATAAGTGTTCATTCTGCTAGTAATATCAATCATAATTTAGATTGCTATCCTTCTGTCTTTTCATCACAAGTAGTCATTAAATTCTACATTTTGGCAAACTTTAGTTTGCCATTATACCTGAACTGAACAATTTATGGCTTCTGTTTGCCCTGAAATTCAGGACTGATACTTAATATAAAACTTTAGGAAATACTATCCCTTGTAACATTGTCTCCTTTCCTCAAGAAATTATTCAGATAAAGGGCTTGCACCCACCTTACCACAATGGACTGGTAGACAATAAATTAATTTGATTAACATTACTGCTTATCTTCTAATAATTCTGGCATGAATACTTAATAGCTTAAAATAAATTCATACAAACAGAAAATTTCACACCTCTTTTTAATTTTCTTATTCTCATTTGAAGCTAATTACTGGTATCTGCTTTATCTCTTGCCTGATGCATAAATTTTGAACAAATTCTCATCTAACAATCAATTATTATTTAATAATACAGTATCCATTCTTGTTAGATTTCAATTAGCTGCTTATGTTTCGGGCAGAATATTCTCTATGCCTGTCTAATTGTCTAAGTAAAATGGAAAGATATTTTTAAAAGGGTTCATCTCTTCAGTTAGCAGTTGATGCACAAATGTTTCCCATTTCTTTCTTCAGTTTGACATTGCTCAAGGACAGTGGCCTCTGGGTTACAGTTAGGCTTATGTAGCAAAACTATGTAAAAGTATTCTAGAGAGGAAGCATTTGAGTTACGATGTTATGATGTGGGACATTAGTATAGATTAATTAAGAGGTTAAAACAGGTTTATTCATTTGCTAAAAAAACCTTAGAGGCCAATAGGGGTCAATATATGCTTGGTTTTCTCCCCCATCAACATACTTTAGCAGTTACATTAATTGTTCCATCATGTTGTATACATACTCAAGGACACTGATTGTAATAATGAATTACATTCAGATCTAGCTTTAGAATATTTTTGAAAAGCATCCAATTCATGACAAAATATGTACAATGTGCAGCAATATCTGTATAACCCTAGATTTCCTGTGGAATGAATTTAATGTTGTTAAGGATGAATGTAAAAAGAGACTGCCAAAAATGAAGAAACAGAAGAAAGCAAATTTGATGTCAGAATATAACCACAGAAATTGTCAAGAAGACAAGCCAAAGCCAAGAAAGACAAAAATGTCCTAAAGGATCTTAACAAAGACTTTCAGATAATGGTTTCATGAGACAAGAACCAATATTACAATATCATCTGTAAAGGCACTGAACATGGAAACACCATGGAAAAAGAGGAAAGTTTATTTAAAAAAAATATCTGAACTCAGACAGAGATTCCAACCTGGAATCTGGCTGCTCCGACATTATGGAACTCGCTCCCCATGGAAATCAGAACCAGCTCCAGCTTGCCGATTTTCCACAAGGCACTGAAGACCTGGCTTTGCCAGCAAGCGTGGCCTTGACTATTGTGTCTCCTTCTCCTTTTTTCTCCCCCCTCGTGTATGACTGAGTGAACGGATGAGTTTTGTGTTTTTATTGTATAGGAAATTGTATTTTATTGTATGTTTTGCCGCCTCGAGTTCCCCCGAAAGGGGTGAAGAGAGGCGGGATACAAATCTAATAAATAAAATAAACCTCAAATTGGCATAATGCTACATTGTATGACTTTAAAAAAAAAACACACAAACACACAAGGCACATTTTCAGCCTTGTTTTTCTCCTGTGGCCCCCACTCCACTCTACATTCAGGTCTCATTACCAGATACACACATTAAATAATAATCTGATACATTTTTTGGCATCAGCAAGGTAGCATTTTCAGTATTTGGCTTTTCTATGACCTGCTGACATATGTCGTGGCCCCCCGTTTCATGTTTTTCATCTGTATCCTCATTAAAATATCCAAGGTCCCACAGGGATAATATGGCTGCTGGTTGAGAACTGCTGTACTAACGGATGCCAGTGGACAGATAATAATCAATTCAAAGGAGATCAAACAAAAGTTTTGTCTGGTTTGGTAAGGTATCAGGCTAAAAATTGGGAGACCGTGAATTCTGACCATCTTAGCTATGAAAGTCTTGGGCCAAGCAATCTATCTCAGCCCAACTCACCTCACGGGGTTGTTGTGGGGAAAATAGGAAGAGGAATGTATGTTGGAGTTATTTGTAAAAACAATAAAGGCAGGACACAAATGAATAATAATAAATGGAAGTCTATTTAAATGCAAGTAGTCCTCAACCTATGACCATTGCATCAGTGACCATTCTTGGCTGCAAGGGCAGTAAATGAGTTCTAGATTTTTCTGCACGCTGTGGTCATGTGATCCGAATGCCTGGCAATCCATTCGCACCTACAACCAGTTGACAACCACATGATTACATGATTGCCATTTGCAACCTTCTCTACTAGCTTCCCATATAGTAAATGGGGAAGCTGGCAGGGAAGATCGCAAGTCACTGGAGTTCTGTAAGTCTCTCCTACCTATGCATCCTCATTCTGTTCCACTCTGCTCACACCATGCCAGTCATTCACCTCCATGCATGCTCCCTGAGTTATGTCACACCTTTGCACACTTTCCCCAGTATGTATGGCACCTCTCGGACACCCTCTCCTCACCTTTCCCAATACATATGGCACCCTCTTGTATCCTCCCAAACAGGCACCTCTTGCACACACCTTTGCATCTACATGCACCCTCTCTGACCTCTTGTACACTCCTTGAAGCCTCCCTACATTGCACCTCTTGTGCATCCTCCCTGACCCTTTCTCACAAAACAGAAATTATGGTCCTATATGCTGTTGTAAATACAGGATTACTTATACTATACAGTATAGATGTCAACATCCAAGATAATTTAGAAGATAATTCCTGCTTAAAGGGACCTCTAATACTAGATGATCAGCACTTCTTAACAAATTGAAAAGCTACAGGACTGATGGCATACCTATGGAAACATGGAAAGAAATAAAAAAAGAATTAATTAAGTAAGTTTGCTGACGCTGAACTGCGTCAGCAAATCTGGAGAATGACATGGTAACAAATTGGAAGAGATCAGTCTACAGACTAAAACCACCCAAATGGTAGACTTAACAGTGTTAACAGATTTTTTGCAAAATCCTTCATTTCATATGTTAGCAAAATAATGCTTAGGATCAACAATGCAGATTAAAGTCCTACATGAAAAAAGAGATGTCCGATGCTCAAGCTGGTTATAGGAAAGGCACAGGAACATAGGCAATATTGCTGATGTACACAGGATAATTGAGAAAGCGGAAGAATGCCCAAAAGAATTAAATATGCACTTCATTGATACAAAAAAAAAGCCTTTGACCATATGAAGCTATGAAATGTGTTTAGAAAAATGGGGATCCCATGACATCTTATTTTCCTTGTGCAGAACTTAATTACAGGTTAGGCAGCCACAGTACAGACAGAATATGGAGAAATAAATTGGCTCCAGAGTTGGCAATGAATGCAGCAAGGTTGTATACCCTTCCCTTATTTATTCAATCTATTTTCTGTGTACATACGTATACTGTATGTATTAAGGGAAATTAGATTGGATGGTTAACCTAGTTCTAAAATTGGAGTAAGAAACTTCAGTAACTTGAACTATACCAATTGCTGAAAATACAAAGTTTCTACAAGGTGTCATGATAAAATTCAAGGTACATCATGAAAAAGTGGGGTTAAACAACCAGTCATAAAACAGACAATGAAATATCCAAGTGGTGGGTTGCTTCTGTCTTTCAGGATCAACCATCAACAGCAAGAGAACAAGCAGTTCAGAAATACGCCACATATTACCACTTGGCACAGCAGCTATGAAGATCTTGGAAAACTATTCAAATGCAGTGATGTGTCTATACTAATTGTGATCAGGGCTTTGAAAAATCAGGATATGGTGACTATTGATGCTTTTGAACTTTGATGTTGGTAGAGTCCTGAGAATATGGTAGATAGCCAAGTAAACAAATGAATGGATCACTGAACAAAGTCAACCCAGCTGTCACTCAAGCCACTGATGACTAGTTCAAATTATTCTACTTTAGACAAAGACCATAGTAGAGAAGACTGTGATGCTGGGAAGGAAAGGGCGAAAAGAAGAGCATGACCATCAAGATGGATAGACTTGGTTACAATGGTGATGAGTGCAGTATTGGAAGACATAAAAGACCAGGTAAAGGATAGATTGTCCGAGATGAAACTTAACAATGTTGTCGCTAACAGCTAATAATGACTTGGTGGCACATAATCAACATAGGTTTGCAATAAATAAGAACTAAATGCTTGCAGTAGTAGGATGGATCAGAACAAGCAAGCAACTTTTTTAGATGCAGAATTTCATATCTAGAATGCTGTCATCACAAAGACTTGTGACATCTGCTCCAAAATCCTTTCAGCTCCAGACAAAGAACACACCTCTCCACTCTTAAATTTAGGGGGAAATAGTAGATTAACTTTATATGTTAATGTTTGATTCTTGTAGAGTATTATTATTAATATTGCTATTTTTATCATGTGGCCATTTTATTGTTTTCAGTGTTTATTAAATTTTTTTTTAAAAAAACTATTGTTTAGACAAATGGTATGCATGTGTATCTGTGTGTGTATGTAATTAATTACAGTAAAAAACATCTGACTACCCCAAATTCGGAAAGCTCTAATAATGTTTATCAAGATGATTCACAAATCATCTTTTCCCTGAGTAAATCTGAATAAGAATTTTCTAAAATATTATTTCCTAAGCTACTGGCCTCTAGGCAGGCAAGTGTGGATGATGAGCATTATACTCCAAAGTACCTTCAGGCTCTATGACATTTAGTGTGCATCAAATGTCTCTCCTAGGCACTCAATGCATTCCCACTCTCCAGAAATTCTATCCCATAATCTGTTGCTAGGTAACAATAGAAATTTCACAGACTTATATGGGTAGATATGTTCTTTTATTGTAAAGAAAATCTGCCTACTGCAGTTCATACCAATCCAGTGCTTGCTCTATATATGCCAGGGTTTAAATCCAAGACTTTTCTTTCTGGCTTTCTGAGTCAACAATATTCCATTCCAATACTCCAATATTCCAACAATGGCTTTCTTTAAACCTAGAGAACAACTGCAGCTCAGAGAGGTTTACATAATGATTCTACATAGTTTGAGAATTGTAGCTTCGTACTTTGCCAGCTTCAGCTCTTACAGTGTGCTACACAATTTTGTTTTGTATTTTGGTGTTCCCAATTACCTTATAAGTCTCCAGAAATGAATTATGTATGCTTAAGGTACGATTTTGATCATTTTGCAAATAGTTCACTTAAAACATAAGTTTCCTATAAAAACCTATAAAAATTACTGTATATCCAAAGTCTGTAGGTGCAGGATAAGTTGACCAATTGTTGGCTTATTGATCCATCTAAACATTATCTCTTTCATTTTGTATGTTTTCAAAAATGATTTTTCTTACTTATACATTACTGAGACACTACACATACATGGACCATAAACCCAGAAAGTAGCTACTAAGTCCTTTAATTCCAGACACACAGCATTATTGTGAAATATTCAACATCTTTTAATAATTTTAAAAAGATTTGTATTCATACTTCTCTAATATAAGGGGACTTCTTAGACACTTCCGCTAGTGTTTTTAAAGAGCTCAGCTATTTCCAATGTAATCTTTTAAAATGCAACATTTCAAATGCAACTAATCATTAAGCACAAAACATTTTATAAAATATACTCCTTTCTTGGGCAGCAGGGCATGAAAAAAGGCATGTTATCTATGCATTTTTTTAAAAAAAGTCTGAGAATGACCATCATAAATAGACTCTACATATTGGTACAAATTTAAATTGATCCATTCCATGCCCTTCAAAAAATAGAGACCCCTTTAAAAAAACAAACTCTGTTCACGTCCAAATACTTGAATAACTGACTACTATGCACTTTGGGGTTCCAACACAGACTTGGCCTTAACTCTTCCTAAGAAGTGGTGGTGGGACTTGTTTTTCTTTTGCAGCCAGAAAGAAAGAAAATCTTGACTAGTGAGGAGGAGGAGGAAGAGATGGAGGAATTTCAGCCATCTTAGCCTTCAAACTGACAATAAATCACACTTATCTTTAAATCGCTTGATCTTGCCATGCTACCCCATCACAGAAGGGTTTGAACAGGTAAGTTGATTTAATTCAATGACAGTGTGGGAATTTGACAGGGAGTGCAACCAACTTCCCTCACTTTTCAAAGGCACTCACCATCTGTCAGAGTTTGGAAGCACATTTTTCCACTGTATTTCCCATAGCCAGCCACAGTCCGAGCCCGCACCTGCACTACATAAACCATCCCAGGCCGGAGCCCATCGATTCGTGCAGTGTTGGTCTGACTTTTGGCCATAGAGGAGTTGTACTCACTGTGGTCCTTCAGTAAAGAACAAATGAAGGAGAGGTGTGAGGAAAGAAGGAACATTATTTGCAGTAGCAACTACGATGCTGGTAAAAATAAATAAATAATAATCCCATGTACCAACTTGTTTCTTGCTTTCCACCTGCTTAATGAATGGAATGAGGATAACCAGGGGGCTATTTTTTAACTATCTAAAACAAATTGAAATTGGGCTTTGGGGACGTTCTAAAGCTATAACTCCCATAAACCTTACCAATTTACATGTTTAATGGGAATTGTGACAAGTCATCTGGAGGCTTCCTGGTTGGGAAAGCTGAAGATTTCACATTTCTAAGCATGAGCCAAGGAACTTAGGGTTTTACATATCAGTATTCCTCAAATCCATTTTGATTCTTACAGTCCTTCTGTAATAATGTATAAATGAAAATAATTACAAATAGTAAGTAAAGAGAAAATTGTGTTACTTATGCAACTTGCAGTGGAGATGTGCCTATTGTGTAAGTAAATGAGCAATATCTACATGTTTTTCTGCAAAAAGAATACAATGTAATGGCTTTTAATTCCCAGGTAGCTAATGTTAATATTCCACAAATATGTTTATTCTAGCTATTCACTCTTCTAAATGGCTAGAATAAGAGAAACCATAGCTATATTTCAATACTCCTCTTCTAGGCTTGGCATGACCTGACTATGGAAATTATATAAAACAGCTATCACAGTTCAAGCACAAAGATAAGCCATAACAAAACTAGTATCCTTTCTCAAGCTTTTTAGCATGCAGATTTTAAAAAAATATATATTTGGCTGAAAAATCTTGCTTTTGACTCAAAACTTTGATTTTATCCACTTTTCCTATTTATTCCTGGATATGGTCCATCCTATACTGGAAGGTGGGCAGCAAGGCCTAAAAGGGATTCCAGTTAAATCATTGACATTCACACATTGATCTGTGCAACATGATCCTATGAAGTAGGAGGCTTCACTCTATGGTTGAATGCAACTGGAAGAAAACAAATTTATCCAAATGTTCTTTCATTTTAAGATCATTATATATATTTTTTTCCGATGCTCCAACTGCTGTTTTTTTTTCTCCTTTCACCCCATGTAGTTGAATATTGAGGTGGGATGATATGTTGCAAGTGTGACAAATGCAACCAAGTACAATATTGTGCCTGTGACATTACTTTGTCTGTCTGGATGACTGTCTAATCCTAAACATCAGGCATGGTTGGCAGGCCTTTACAGCATGGCAGCTGATACTTGCTTCCTGACAATCTGGCATTGGATATCATTTACTGTACCCCAGGGCCTCGTGGGCAAAACTAGTTCAACCTACAGCCAACTGTGTCGGATTATATCTATCTAGCTCTTACAAGGTAATAAAACAGGAGTCATCTGTAGGATAGCAGGAGCTTACAAGATAGCTTTTGAAAGATAAGTATAGACATTAAGGAGTGCTATACAGAGCACAAAATACTATCCAAGCATCATCAAAATAAGTCCAGGCTGCAGACTGGCATTCCTAGCAAGCATTCAGTTGTTAAAACAATCTTTATTCAAGAACACAGGGACTGAAATAAAAATATAAAATGGAGACAAGTAGGAACCCACTTTCAATTAATTACTGTTGCAAAGATTTTTCTGCAGATTGATTTAGTATAGCTTGCGATAGGAACTCCCAATCTGCTGGTGTTTATCACAAGGCAAATAACAGGTAAAATTCATTAAACTAGAAAGCCATCGTGGATGACTTGACAAAGAAAGAACCCAACCACCTATATTAAAACAAAAAAATCAAAGTCAGGTTTATCTCACAAGTTCCTTATTGCTAGGTGGAAAAGAGAACATAAGAAGGATAATCTATTTAAAGTAATATTTTCACAGTGTTATCCAGAACCTTAGGCTGGAGTGAACACAGGAAATCTACAATCTAATTTTGGAATTAAATCAAAACCATGCATTCTGTGATAAGTTAAAAATAGCTGGCAGTTTTAATTCCATCTTCTCCCATTACCAGCCCAGCCAATTCCCTTCTCTGAAATGCATTCAGGCTTACGGTAGCTGGTCTTGAGCCCATGGCGCTGCTAATCTCAGGGATGCAGATCCGGCTCAGCTTCTCGTAATAACGGATTTCATAGTCCAGGATGATGCCATTGGGCTGTTCTGGCTGAGGCCATGACAGCGTGATGCTCCTCATGGTGGCACTTACCTGGTGCATAATAAGAACTGTGGAAGGTGCTATGGAGAAAGGAGGGAATGGGAATTGCAAGAAAGTGAAACATCACTTCAGGGGAAGGTAGTGAAACACTCTGAAGAAATAAAAGTAAAACACCAGGATGCGGACAAGGAGAGGAGGCCAGTGAGAATGGAGGAGTGAAGGGAGGCATGTAACACAACATAGTGCACTTCAATACAATAATAAAACAAAGAATTTCATGACATAAAGAGAACAATTAACACAGGGACCAATATCCTTTGTTATCACTGTTAGCTTTCTGTGTTGGAAATGACTCTGGGCATAATGTTTCAGAAAATAGTACACACACAAATAAATTAATTGATGAAAGCAAGTTATTATTGCCAAGGACCCTCAAAAGACTTCATACAAAACTGTGCTAGCTCCACTAAAATTAACAGAAGCAGCATAAAAATTAATATCAATAGATTTCAATGATATTTTGACAGGGGAGGTTTTCAATAAAATATATCTTGAAAACATAAATTCCATGGCAGGCTACTTTGAAGCCCTATATAAACATATCAATATAACTTTGCATATTGACCAGGTCCCATATAAGGGTCTTCTCAACCATCCTTTCAGAACTGGATTCTCATGGTCCTCTCACCCATCATCTTCCTTGTTTTTGTATGCATGTTTCCGGTTTGAGTTCTCTATTTCTTCAGCAATAGCCAAATATCTCTTCCTCTGCTTTTCTTCCTTGATTTTTTTCCAATGGCTGCCCTATGACCCTTGACATCTTTCATTCACACTTTTTACTTCAAATAAAGAGTGTGAACTAAAGATGTTAAGTTACCTCCTCCAAGATTTATTTTGTAACCCTTCAAGTCACTTCTTTTTATTTTTTTCTATCTACTGCCCCTCCATAATATTCTTGTCAAAGGCTTCCATATTTCTTATGCCTTTTCTGCACTTACTTCTCTCTCAGATTAGATTCCTTTCTTCTTTCTCTGGGTATCAGTATAGGATCAGCCATAGGAATTCACCAGGTCTTTGGGGAGGTGGGATTCAGTCACTGTTTCATGTCTAACCTAATTTCCAGCATGGTTTGGGTATAAAATTAAATGAAGAGACCCATGCCAACTGCTTGTGAGAGAGGGAGTAAAAGTTAAGCCGTGCTGTCATTAGGGATATTCATATCTACTATATTACAGATATGGTCCATTTCCTCTTTCTAATTTGGGTATCCTTCAGATTCATGATCTCCAATTCATATGTATTTTTCTAGTCAGAAAGGAAAGCTACTAGAAATCCCAAGAGCTGAAATTTGTTCTATTTGAGAATTTCAGACATAGGGCCTGACTATCTGAGTGATTATGTCCAGTCATTTCTGCTCACCCAATATATAGCTACTGGGTTTACTCCAAGTCAATCAATCTTTCCTTATGGTCACAAATCAGAATAAAATAAAAACATTCAAATAAATAAAACAGAACAAGACATCATAGTATATTACAGTTAGTGGTGTGATCTTCGATGGGCAGCCAAAGTCTGCCTAATTTTACAGACACTATAGCAGACTTTAGTGATGTTCAAAGAAACTACCCTGTTTCCCTGAAAATACGACCTCCCCTGAAAGTAAGACCTAGTTTGATTTTTACACATCCACCCAACATACACATGCCCCTAACTCATAGGTTAAGCAGTGGATGACAT
>JANHGC010000070.1:153024-163066 GCA_027560395.1 Boaedon fuliginosus | reverse complement strand
TTTATGCAACAGACCGGGAAATCTTCTTGAACTCTTACATCCACAGCAGGCATAATTCTATGTAGAAGGGATAACATCTATACATAGTTACTGAACAACAACTAGAGCAAATTACAGGAGAAAAAAAATGGCCGTTGTCCAGGAAATGAAACTGTACTAAGAGTACACTTCCCCACCCCCACCCTTCCCTTCCATCCTGACATTTGGAGACACACATCTGTTAAACAGAAGTTTGGCCAAAGTCTGCACCTTCCCAGAGGAATCCAGACATATTCTCTGAGATACTTTCTTAATGAAGAAGCAAGGTAAATAACTTGGCAGGGCCTTGAAAAACACAGAGCAAAGCAGGTCAGACTTTAGAACTCTTTCAACTAACAACCTCCATTGATTTAAAACGTGTGACTACCATTTTAACAATGGGGGCCTCCCACTACCGGCTCCCCCTCCTTTCATTCAACCCAAGCCATAAGTCAAACGAAATTGGAACATAGGTGGTGGGGGAAAGGGGCGCTATTTAAGTTTTAAAACTCCTTTTCTATGAAGGAACAAACCCACTCACAAATTCTTATGTTCACGGAGGTAACGGAGAAGCAAAATTTAGCTAACAAATCTAATCCAAACAGTTCTCTCCGTTCGAGACATTGTTTAGACGGAAAGTATATTAGTAACCCTCGGGATAAAGTCAGCGTTTCTAGATCGCCCTGCTAGAATTAGCGCAATCATACTTTTCAGGGATTCTTCGGCCTTACCCTGCGTACCTTTAAAATACAAAAATCGTCTGGGAAAGGAGAATAACATCTCCGCATGTGGATATGCTCCACCAACGATAAGCAACCCATTTAGTCGTGATTTATTCGTCGGCTGTCTTTTAATTATTTATTTATGTACCTGGTGGCTGCCCCCAAGTCTTTCAGCGCCTAGTACCTTTAAGGGCCACACAGTGGCAGTACTGAGCAATGTTCTCTCGCCGATAAATAATCCGACATTCACTGCAGCTGCAGTCAAGCAGATACTGCAATGTAATATACACGTAATTCCCTTTCAACTTGGAGAATGGATCGAGAGGGGGTTGAAAACCCATTTTTGTAATATTTAAGAAAATCGCTAATCATCCTCAACGGCGGGGATAAATACAAGAACAGGGACACATTTCAGTCGTACAATCAGAAATATTTTCCTCTGTACAAATAGGGTGAACCACACATAATTGCCTCTATGAAAACATTGCATGAAACTCTCAGATCTTACCAGCTATTCCAGTTATTAAGATAATTTACTTTTCTCCCCAATAAACAATGACCGAAAATATTCCTTCAACCATTTAATCCGGCTCACGACCCCAGCATCCCATCACTAATGACAAAACAAAGCAACAACAAAAGAAATGTTCGGATTCTTAAAATAGTGTCATATGTTCCTGCCTTTCAACCATGCATATTAGCAACAACATAATATTGCGTTCAGGTCTTGCCTATAAAGGCATCACCGGAATTAATCGCCATCTAAAATTCTAAACACGTGAGGACCCGCCTCCGTCCACCAATTTATTTCTATTCCTCACAAGACAAGTCAAAATAAACACAACCTTTTAATAGCTTCCACCACAAATTAAATCTTTGCAAAGACCAAACCAGCCCTCATAGACTACACACCGCCTTTTTGGATTTTCCAAATCCGCCTTTCTACGAATGAAGCCGTTAAACGGTGGTTTCTGGAAACCCACCATGCTTTCCAAAGGCAGCCTTTTAACGCAGCCAATGGAACAGGATAATGTCAGGATGACACTTGGAGCCCGACGCTGATTTGTATGCGCTAGGCAAACTCCCGGAAGCTCCGGGTTGCATTGGTTCATTCTCACTCTTAGGCAAATCGACCTTCTCTCGAGCTAGAGAAGCTCAGACAGCACGCAAGGCTGCTTCGTGTGTCTTACTGGGTCTGCTTGCTCACGCTCTCCTCTGCGTTTCTCACCTTGTAGGTCCTGGCTGGCAGGAGCCCCTGCTACTTTGACAGCTGCCGCTTTGCCTGCCGTGGAGACGAACGGCCTTCCTTTTGGTGCCAGAAGAAGCCAGGTTGAGAGTTGAAAATCTGCCACCCCACAGCTTTGAATCCAAGATGCCACATCTTCCGGCAAAGGAGCTGGAAAATGCCATTCCAGACGTGCGTTCGAGGCGACTGCCCGTACCCAATCTCCATCCACTCGACTCCCTTTTGATTTACAAAGGACATATGAAAACCCGGGTGGGGAGTTGAAAGGGGTGGCGGGGGGTGGGGCTGAAAAGGCAGGGAGAGATCCGAAGCAGGACAGAGCAGAGCAAAAGAATGCAGCTCTATTCTTGCCAGGGAAATTATAAAAAAGTTCATGTTCACGATTACCACCCACATGACCGCCAACAACCAATAGAGAACCCGAATCCCTCGTAAAGTTGTATTGCAAAGTTGTAAATTTTCATAAACAACAACGGATTTATGGCTTTTTCCTCATCACTAAGAAAGAGGCAGGACTTAGAAGGGCGCCATTTTACCAGAGAGACGGTCCTAGATTTTTAAAGGACCCACCATTTGGACAATCTCCCCTCACCTCCACTTTTGACATTGAAATTATGCTAAATACATTTAGAGGAGAATAAAGTATCAGACGTTGGCCCTCTTTCCACTCATACGAATTTTATCTTTTTCCTCCTTCCTTATAATTTCTATCTGAAAGCATCCGCTTTGCTTTTAATGGGGTGGATAACGGACTGAAATAACAAAAATTAGGACAATATTTCTGAAATATTTGAAGATGCACCGGGAAGAGAAGCTGTGTTTCTTTTACTTCTGCCTTCTTCCCCTATTTTTAGCATATTCAGATATCTGATCTGAGAATATCCATTTTGGCAATTGTATCCTATGCAAAATGGGGATTTATATTTAGGCAGGGAAGATCCATACCCGCTCCACATTGGAATTAAGGTTATGTGACAAAGCTGGAATGAAGACATAATCCTAACTTCACTGAAGCCAAACTCATTGAGCCAGTTGAGATGTCAAAGGAGAAAACAGGGTTTACTGATCACTCTTGGTTCCAATGGAAGAAGCTGCATATGAAACCTATCAGGATTGTGCCCAGAGAACCAAGAAACTCTTCTTCTTCTGTAATATTCTCCCATCTTGGTGAATTACCCTGCAGATGAGTTTGTGCCGCTGTTTTCTTCCAGATAGTAAGGGCACCATCCTTATTTTTTTAAAGATAATTAATTTCTGGTTCAGATGTCTTACATTTCATTGTATGAATACTGAAGAGTAGGGTATATGCACCCATAGATTTCTTTGCTTGAAAAAAAAAACACCGCAATGCTTTGTCATCAAGCATTTTTATTTCTGTGTAACATTAAACACTTGGGTGATACACAAAAGCAAACTTCAAAGATAATTCATACATATATACACACATACACACACACACACACACACACACTTCCCTGCCCCTTCTAATTTTAACATGAAATACCTCAAGGTTCACAGTGTACAGAGCAGAAAAAAACATATTTGTAACATACAAGTTATGAATAAAGATTAGCCAAAACTTTAATGGTGGAATTTATTTATACAAAAGTTTTTTTTAATGTAATCATGCTACAAAGTTACCCAGTTTAGTATAGATTTTCCAGTTTATGATGGAGTTCAAAACAAAAGTTTCCAACATTTCCAATGCACAGGTTGTCTGAAATGTAGGAAAGTTGCAGCCGTTTGTACTGAGCAAGTACAGAGTGAGGGAAGAAACTGGTGAAAAAGCAGGTGATGGTTGTTTAAATTCACTTAACTTCGTTTTTATTTGCATAAAGCACAATTAATGGACAAATTTCAAACGAAACACTGAATCAGCCTTCAGGAGCACAATATGAAAGGAAAGATGAAGCACAATGGATACAATCAGAATTTATCTCATAAAATTCAGGCTAGCGAAGACTTGAGAAGAAAGCTAATATTGCAGCATATTTGATTTAATTTAATAACAGCCTTGCAATAAATATATTATGTCTTAAAAACTCTAAATTATATTCATCAGTACTCCACACCAAATCTTTGAACCACTCGAGGCAGGCCTCACAGTTGCTGCTTGACACTATCTGATTCCACCAGAGACTCCCACACCAACACTGTTCTCGCCCCCTTCTAAATTTATAAAATACAATTTTGGTGATAGGTAGGTGGAGTTACTAAATAGGTAGTTTTCAAAATAGGTAGTACGAATCATTGCAGTTGAGTGTAGTGGTTTATTATTTTTTTAAAAGGATTTCTTCCCCCATCCCAAACCCCTCCCCAGTTATTTAAACAAATAAGCAGAAAGTCCAACCACTTGGAAGTATATAGAACTTTAGTGAAAAATTAGGTAGTCTGAAATTAAGCCTAGTGCACTTTTCCCTTTCAGATTTTTGGGATCTGTGCAGTCAGGTAGTTTATTTGGAAGCTAACTTAGTTGGGGCTCTTGCGCGCGCTCTCTCGCTCTTTCTCCCCCTCCCTTTCGTGTGCAAAGAACGGTAATTGTTGGGTTCGTTTTTCCTTTCACAAATAGCAATAAAAATGTTATTTATAACTTATTAACATAAATGGGGACCAGCTTGGAGGCCCAAAACCAATTTAGCCCAGATGTTTGACAGAATGGGGTTCTGCAATTTAGATCGAGGATAAGCCAGGAGATGTCTAGAGGCAATGGAAAAGATCTATCCTGCTTGTCCCCTCCCCAGACCCTCTCAGAGTGGAAATGGCCATTAAAAAAAAACAAGGGTGGTTTTATGTTGGATTTTGTTTTCAACAACAAAAAGCAAAACTTCAGGAGAGCGTTTACAGCTGTGACGTGCAAACAGCATTTGAGAAGAAGCTCGGGCGAGCCTTCTCCTTCTCCCGCTGGCATTTATTCTGCGTCCTCCTCTTCCTCCTCCTCCTCCTCCTCCTCCTCCTCCACCTTTTCCACCGATGTAGTGGCGGGTGCCGCCTCGTTGGCGGCGGCCGCGCCTCCAGCGGCGTCCTCTTTATGCTCCTTCTTCCATTTCATGCGACGGTTCTGAAACCAGATTTTGATCTGCCTCTCGGTCAAGCACAGGGCATGAGCGATCTCTATCCTCCGCCGGCGGGTCAGGTAGCGGTTGAAGTGGAACTCTTTCTCCAGTTCCAGCGTTTGGTAACGGGTGTAAGTCTGACGCCCCCTCTTCCGATCTGGACCTGAAGGGAGGGAGAGACGGGGGGAGGGGCAAAACCATCTAAGTTAAGGCAGGAAAGGAAGACAATCCACCTGAATAAAACTCAGAATTTACAACCAAGCCGGAAGATAAAAGGAGTCAGTCCTCCTTATTCCCAGCCTCCATTTTTTCCCCCAGAAGACAATACTCGGCCGCCCCAAGGGCCATTGAACCACGCGGGGTTAGGCAGATCATCTTGAAAGTATTTGCCCACTGAAACTCTACTTGAAAATAAATGCCAGTAAATAGTTCTCCTCTCAGTTAGACTCTGTTCACTTCCAAATGATTCGGCTGCCTTCCATGCGACTGTCTTTCCGACTAAGGTCGCCTTCATGAAAAGTCTGGGGTTTGTTTTCTAGGTTTTTAATCCTTAATCTCAGATAAAAATCGGAGACAGGCAAAATGCCTTATCAGAACTCTGGTGAATATTAGGTCGCGTTCTGCCGAAGGGTTCAAGTCTTGTCCGCAAACTCTATTCAATGCCATTTAAAATAATGCCATCGTCTGCCGTCTTGCCCTCGTCTAGCGGAGGGCGGCGAGGTTTAGCTGCACCAAGACCTTTTCTCCCCTCCCCCACCCGCTTGTCTCCCCATCTATAACAGGTCCATATTTTTCTGACAAGAAAATTCGAGAATAGTAAAAATATAATCACATATTTTAACCCAGTGCATGCAGGTGGCTTCTCAGCCGTTGCTGTCTCTTCCATCTCTGCCCGCCACCCATATTCCCATCCGAGATTCCCCTTCTCTGCCGCTGCGGGCAGAGAAAGGCGCCCCATCTCCAGGCGTGCTCTCCGGACCCATTCTCCACCTTCGCCTATTTTCCCTGTGGCGCAGCCCGGAGTTCAGCCCGACTCTCCAGTCCCATCGTGAAGAGGAGTTAAATAAATTTACGAGGCTCGAACTCATTAATTGGGCAATAAAAAGTTTTATGAGGTTCATTTACATACAATGCCACAGGCTTTTGCGCAATGGCGCCTCTGCTCTAATTAAAAGCGAAGAGACAGGCGCACTTTTGGCGAGGAAGTTTGCATGCGCCGCCTTGGCTCGCCTGCCTGAGGTCGCGTAACATTCGCCCGCAGGTCGAGCTGTCCATTTTATGTTTTTGAACAAGGCTTTTGGTCTTCCCCCGCCCGTTCCCTCCGCTTCCCCATACCTGAAGACCTCATCCAGGGGTATATCCGGAAATTACTCTCAGCCTGGCTGTGCAGGTTGCTTTCCTCCGCTTTCTCACAGCTGGATTTGGTTAAGTCATTGCAGAGGACGGGAATGTTCTGATCAAAAGAGGAACAATGCAGGTTGTAGGTATCAGAGCCCAGGCTGTATCCGGAAGAGAACGGGGTTTGATATATGGCACTGTTCACATTGTACAAGGCAGGCATGGAGGAGGTGAATGCGCTAGCGCCTGGTCCATAGCCGCTTCTCTGGGAGTTGGTAGCAAAGGAGCAAGACGTAGGCTCCGCATTTTGGAAGAGAGAAGCAGCCCCCGTCGTATATTTGCTAAAAAGAGCGTTCACATAATACGAAGAACTCATAATTTTGACCGGTGATTTGTTGTCCGGTAGGCTTCGGTGTCGGTTTTACGAGGTAGCGTGATATATGATAACATTACACCCCCAGATTTACACCAAACCCCATTTTCTTTTGGACCGAGCTGCCTCCACCACGTGACCAGTCATATGACCCCATCCGCCAATCTGCTCCTGCATCACAGGTGGTAGAGATCAGGGAAGCGCACAAGGTCCTGTAATGGAAGGGAAGAGCATCACAGCCGCGCCTCGCAAAGGACCGAGAGCAGCCGGCGGGTTCTTTTCCCCAGGCGGGATGCCACACAGCCCGCGGCACACCCGGGTCCTCGAAAGAAGCCGGGAAGTGCCAAGGAACGGGGCTGTGGCGAGGCAACTCGAGCCCGGAGTTTGGAGGACGAAGGCCGGCCGCCTTCGTTTTCGTCCACCCTTCTCTTCTGCTTCTGCCAACGGGGCGATAGGGGTGACGGAGTCTTTAAATCTCGCCCCAGCCCCAGGAGAGAATCCTTCTTACCGCTGGAAAGAACGGCTGGATTTGGGATTCCCTTCCTTTGTGCCGTTGGCAGCCCTTCCGCGCATTCCATTCGGAAGAAGAGCGCAGTTGGATCCACGCAACAACCCTTCTTCTCATTAATATACCGTAGTCTCCCCACACACACACACCAGCGCAGACACGGGCTTTCTCACTCCGAGCCGGTGGGGTCGTGAGCATTACTAGACATCGACACAAGCGCATCGCCACCACTGTATTCCTGTTCTTTTCTTGGGGGGGGGGGGAGGGGGAGAAAGAAATAGCATCCCCCACACGATGGTCATTGAATCTCTTTGTGTGCGCGCGTCATTTTGATACGTTTGTGGGATTCGGCAAAAATGGTTGCCCTTCCTATAATTGATAGCAGATTTCTTGAGATATTGGCATTCTATATGGCAAACCCCCCCTCCAATTCTCTTCTGTCACCAATTTCAAAAGGGCGGTGGGATTGGAACGGATCCTAGCTTGTTTGCAAGCTTTCCAAAGAGACCTGGTAAATATCTTCCAAGGCCTTTCATGTGCCTGATTTTTCATGCTATTCCAAGAAAGGCTGCATCAGAAGACTCCTTGTGGGACACACAGAAGCCTTTATTAGACGATATAGCACCCAATAGCACCACCCCGATTTTAAAAAACAAACAAACACGTATTTGCAGTGAGAAATAAAATAAACGGGCTTTCATAACCTTTAGGGAGGGGAATCTTCTCGAATAGGGATGAGGGTGTTCAACGATACCTTTTTTAAAAGCCCTGCTTCTGTACACCACCTCTGGCGCCCACATTCTTTAGGAAACGCAAATCTCTGGGGACCTTCTATGCTTGGGCAAAGGCAATACGCCTGCCCACAGATGACAGACAACAGGATACCTTAATTTTTAAGAATCCCCCCTACATACGTACACAGGCACACATGCAGCCGGGAGAAGTGGCGCTTCTCCTGCTTCCTTCCCCAGCCCCCTTGATCATAAAATGAATTTCCTCCCTTCCATGGAGACGTTTGCACAGAGGCATCTTTTACTGCCCTGGTCTATTGCACATCATAAACTGGAGGGAAGACAATAGAATTGTCCCGGAAACTCTCCCCTCAAATTATGGAACTGCCTCTCCTATGTCTACAAAGAGCCTCTCACGCTCTAGAAACGGCACTGATGATATTTCTCACGAATCTTTTTTTTTTTTTTTGGGGGGGGGGCTTTCGGTACCACCATCCCAGCTAATCCAGTAAAAAGACCAATAAAGGCCATCGGACAATAGGGCTGGGGAATGAAATGGTGGTCCTAATAGTGTAATCATATGGACTCAGATATGAGGTCCTTTGCCCCTCCAGCCTTTCGCTTTTTAGGGGAAGGGAATCCGAAACTGCGCTGTTTGGGCTCTTTTCGACCCCACAGTTTTGACCCGCACTCTTAAAATGGCTGTCAAAACCAAAGGAAGGCCAAGGGAAGGCTCCCTGTCGACCATTCCCCTTCGCTTTCCTGGAAAAAGGATCTTTTTGAAATCAAGCAAACCACCCTACAAACGCCAATGAAAGGAGGAAGAAAGCAAAGAGAACCTGCAAAGGCAACCGGGATGAAAGAAGCAGCCGCCACCCCAACATTGAACTAATGAAAGCCTCTCCGCGAACAGTGCACAAGATGGAAGAGGGGAGTGAGGCAGCAAGCAGAAGCAACGTTCGAGGCGCGGCTCCTGGTCAGGCGAACCGTGGCTTCGCAGATCCTTAAGCGGGTTTAGGGTCGACCAAGACAAGAGGCTAGTTTCTCATATCGGCAAGGAATAGATTTAAAAATAAAGTGTGTTTCCTAAAGCCTGAAAACGGTCGAATTTTTTCACAAGAATGGTGTAACAGTAATAGGTGGGTACACATGTTCACCCGCCCCCTGAGAAAGGGTCAGTTTTCTGACAAGGCCAATATCTAATTCTCTCTATACGAATTTCTTCTCCCCATAAGCTCTAAATTAAAGCATGTTGAAAAGGAAGCTAGCCGCTAGCCACTATACTATGGTAGAAAACCTCTCTTTCCATTTTAAGTCCTGTTCCGGCTCTGGCGTCCGATTGCGGAATTTTTCTTCAATCCAGAAAGGAGATCCTATATGCTGCAGTGCATTCTCCTTAGAAATCTGCTTAGAAGTGCGCGCGCGCACTGTCAGATACCCTAAAACGACCCTTATTTTTTATAATAGATTGTTTACTGCACCTCATTTATGCCTGTGATATTAAACGAAACCCCTACACCCACTATATATTTTTTCTATATCTAACGAGCCCCCTGCCCTTCAAAAATATTCCGTCCTATACGAAGACGTAAATTGCTTTGTTATATGTACAGATAAATATTTTCTTAAAGCGAAAGTGTGCCGCTTCAAAACATATCCCAATTGCTAATGCTTTAAGTCTGTTTTCTGCATTAGGAAGCAAAATAGTAACTGACTGAGCTCGATTGCAGCTTTGATTTTGCTATTTGGCATATACGAACTTCCCTCTCCTTAATTAGTCTTGTCTGCTCAATTAAAAGTTTATATGAATTACTTAACTTCCTTTTGCATTTCACCACAGGTGAAGTGTTGTGGGATAACATCATCGGGTTATATTAAAAGTATTATCTTATCAATAAGGATTACATACCTAACTGTACTAGGTCATAAACGGTTCATATAAATTTTATTTTCCACTAGGACTATTTATTAAATATAGATGTTGCATTCCCTCCGTAGGCTTTCAATATTTTTAATGTCAGATATAATTGGCTGTTTTCTTTATGTGGATTCT
>JANHGC010000069.1:65807-78045 GCA_027560395.1 Boaedon fuliginosus | reverse complement strand
GGAGAGGGAGGGAGGGAATTGATTAATACACACTAGTGTTTCCTTGACTGTAATGTGATCAGACTGCTGATGTTTAATGTTAACATCTTTCAAAGGAAAGATAAACATATAAAATACCCAAGAGAAACAATCTCTCCCCCATTTTTTCTGAAGTAAGCAGATATATTTCACTGAATTCTACCAAGGTCCCGAAAGCAATCAAATGTGTTTTACCTTTTTTTTTCTCACAAGCTAAGGTAATTATTAGTCAGAAGGCTGTTTCCCTCTCTCTCTTAAAAAAACAAAAATAAAAAATAAAACAGTGCTTGCCCAAGAGGAAAATGAACTACAGTATTTATCAGCTCAATGCATACACAAGAGCTACTGAAGGCAACTGACCAGGACTGTGGTGTGCCATAGGTTAGCTGTGCACAAATCCATAAGTGCTTTAAAAACAAATGCTGGAAGTCTACCTTACATTGCCATGAAAACTGCAGAAAGAACACAGAACTTAACCGCAACATTTGCAGTCCTGTTGGGCAAGATAAAGGAGCAAAATCCAGTTCATGCAGTCTTGAGTAAGAGAATGAACATCACCCCCACACACATGCAGGCCCCTTTCCATTTCTCTTATTAGTCCAAACAATATGATCATGGCGGGAGCCGAGGGGTAAGCCATCTCTGGGGAACACATGCCCGTCAGCTGATGTTGGTACTATGTTCCGACCCCTCAGGCCCATCTCAGGGGCCTGCTGGCTTGGGATGTCAGGGCCCTGGGCTCCGGCTGTTGCTTTTTGAATACCAGGACGGTAGTGAATAAGGCCCTGTTGGTTCGGGAGCTAATATTGGAACATAAGGCCTGCATTGCAGTGGCTTGCATCACTGAGACCTGGCTGGGGCCAGAGGGGGGAGTCCCCCTCACGGAAATGTGCCCCAGCGGGTTTCAACTGTTACAACAGCCGCGACCCCAGGGCAGGGGCACTGGGGTAGCTGCTATTATCCGTCAGGATCTCCATCCACAGAAAGGCACTGCTCCAAAGATTGTCGGGTGTGAGTCTCTACTCTTGAAGTTGGACCTAGGGGTTCAGTTGAGCTTGTTGCTGATGTAACTGCCTCCCAGCTGTGTCGCAACAGCTCTGCCTGTACTGCTTGAGGCGGTAGCTGGGTTGGCGGTTGAGTCTCCCAGGCTGATGCTTGGGGACTTCAACTTGCCATCCCTTGGTGAAACCTCGGATGCAGCCCAGGAGTTCATGGCCTCCATCGCAACCATAGACCTGACCCAAGTAATTCAGGGTTCGACTCATATGGCAGGGGACACACTCGACTTAGTCTTTATCTTGGAACAATGGCGCCGTGATCTGGAATTGGGGGATATAGTCATCCAACCCTTGTCATGGTCAGATCACTCCCTACTAAGATTGGACTTCCCGACAACCACCCCACGCCACGGAGAGGCGGGACCTACTAGGTGGTTATGCCCCAGGCACCTAATGGACCTAATTGGGTTTCAGAGGGAACTTGGGGAGATTCCTGATTCCCTTGCCCACAGCTCAGCAGAGGCCCTGGTGGCGGCTTGGAATAGTGCCGTGGCTGTGGCTCTGGACTGGATTGTGCCTTTGCGATCTCTTACCGCCTGCAGATCTCAAAAGGATCCTTGGTTCACTGAGGAGCTCCAGGCGATAAAGCAACAGAGGAGATGTCTAGAGCACTGCTGGAGATCCAGGAAAACTGAATCTGACTGAACACTACTAAGAGTCATTAGAACTTATTTAGTGGCGATAAAAGTGGCAAAGCATTCTTACTATGCCGCTCTTATTGCGTACGCAGTCTGTTGCCCAGCTGCTCTATTCAGGGTGACTCGCTCCCTCCTGAAACCGGGGGAGATTGAGAAACCCTTGCAGGGTAGAGCTGAGGAGTTTGTTCAGTTTCTGTCAGATAAAATTGCTCAGATTCGGTCAGACCTGGACTCTAGCTGGACAGGATCTGTGGAGATGACAGGGGCAAGTATTAGTCCTTCTATCTGGGATGAGTTTGTTCCTGTGGCCCCTGATGATGTGGACAAGTTCGTGGATGCAATGAATGCCACCACCTGTTTATTAGCATGTCACCTCCTGGCTGGTTTCGGCTGGCCAGGAGGTGACACGCAGTTGGCTCCAGGCAGTTGTCAACGCTTCTTTGAGTGAGGGGTTCTTCCCGCCATCCCTGAAGGAGGCGGTGGTGAGGCCCCTCCTCAAGAAGCCTTCTCTGGACCTGACTGTTTTAAACAACTTTTGTCCAGTTTCCAACCTCCCCTTTTTAGGGAAGGTTGTTGAGAAGTTGGTGGCTCTTCAACTCCTGCATACCTTGAAGGAAGATGATTATCTGGATCCTCTTCAGTCTAGGTTCAGGCCCGGGAACAGTACTGAGACAGCATTAGTTGCACTAGTGGATGATCTGTGCTGGGCCCGGGATAGGGGAGCTTCATCTCTCCTAGTGCTACTTAACCTCTCGGTGACTTTCAATACCATTGACCATAGTATCCTTCTGGGGTGACTTGAGGGAGTGGGAGGCACCATTTTATGGTGGTTCACCTCCTATCTCGGACCATACCCAGTCGATGTTGGTAGCAGAGATCTGACCCAAGGCCCCTGCCTTGCGGGTTGCCTCAGGGTTCGGTTCTCTCCCCCCTATTTAACATCTACATGATACTCAATTGTATATCTCTGCCTCCGGCTGAACTAATGATGCCGTCAAGGTGATGTCCCAGTGCCTGGAGGCTGTGAGGATCTAGATAGGGACCAACAGGCTCAGGTTCAACCCTGGCAAGACTGAGTGGCTGTGGATGTTGCCCCCACGTGGTCCAGTGAATTGTCCATCGTTAATGCTGGGGGGGGGGAATTGCTCCCCTCAGAAAGAGCGCGCAACTTAGGGATTCTATTGGATCCACAGCTGCAATTGGACTATCATTTGGCAGTTGTGACCAAGGGGGCCTATGTACAGGTTTGCCTGTTGTATCAGTTGTGCCCCTTCCCTGACTGGGAGGCTCTTCTTACAGTCACTCATGCCATTGTCACCTCTTGATTACATTACTGTAATGCGCTCTACATGGGGCTGCCCTTGAAGAGCACTTGGAAGCTCCAATTGATCCAGAATGCAGCCGCGCGAGTGATAATGGGTGTACCTCGGTGCACCTGCATAACACCTGTCTTCCGCGAGCTGCACTGGCTCCCAATAGTCTTCCGGGTGCAATTTAAGGTGCTAGTGACAGCTTTTAAAGCCCTCCATGGCTTAGGAGCGGGGTACCTCAGAGACCGCCTCCTGCCATCTCATGCCTCCCAGCGCCAAGTTAGATCCCACAGAGTTGGCCTGTTATGGGTCCCGTCAGCTAAAAAATGTCGGCTGACGGGTCCCCGAGCTAATGCCTTCTCTGTGGTGGCACCGGCCCTCTGGAATCAGCTACCTGTGGAGATCCGCACCCTCCCGAGTCTGCTGGCCTTCTCCAGAGGCACTAAGACCTGGCTCTGTTGGCAGGTGTGGAATTGATGACCCCTTGGAGGAGTGATTGTTGTATGACTGGTGGTTGACTGGTTGTTGATGTTTATTTTAATTGTATTTTATAATGGTTTTATTATGTTTTGTACATTGTGTTTTTATCTTGTAAGCCGCCTCGAGTTTCCCTTTATCGGGGAAGACAGGCAAATTGAACAAATAAATAATAAATAAATAAATATTCACACATCAGTGTTATCCCAGTGACTACATGAATGTCCTTCCCCTCCCCCAACTCCCCTCTTTTTTGGATTTGTTGTATCAGTTTTAGGAAGCGGGGTGTTCAGCAAGGTCTTCATTAATCATATGCCAAACAATTCCTACCATGCATTTATGTAGCCTCCTTGTGTTCCCCTTGATCGGGGAAGAAAGGCGGGATACAAATTTAATACACTGAATTGAATGTAAGCTCTGGAGAATCTCATGGCTACAGGGAAGCCTTTAAATAATGTATGTGAATTCTTGGATGACCACTTGAAAAATGCACTTAAAAGTAAATAACAGTTGCATTTCTAAATTGATTAGCAAATTTTGATATCTCGTCTCAGATTAATCAGCCTACGAAAACAAGATATATGGAAATGCGTGGTGGTTAGGACACTGGGTTGACAATCAACCAGCTTGCGTTCAAGACCTGCTGCTGCATGGCAGGGCAAGCTTCTATCATTCGCTCCAACTCTTCTCGATCTAGCAGTTTACAAGCGAGTAATCACAAGTACATGGATAGGTACCACTTTGGTGGGCACATTAACAGGTACACGAAAGGAGCCCCCAACCGGGCATTCCCTGGGTAACAGTGATGCTACCAGCGAATCCTTTCAACCTGGAAGCACCAACAGCAGCATAAGAGCCACAGTGGCACAGCGGTTAGAGTACAGTACTGCAGGCTGCTTCTGCTGACTGCCAGCTGCCTGCAATTTGGCAGTTTGAATCTCACCAGGCTCAAGGTTGATTCAGCCTTCTGTCCTTCTGAGGTTGGTAAAAATGAGGAGGACCCAGATTGTTGGGGGCAATAAGATGAGTCTGTAAACCGCTTAGAGGGCTGTAAAAGCACTGAGAAGCGGTATATAAGTCTAAGTGCTATTGCTATATGCAAATATTGTCTCAGCTGAGGAAATGAGTGTGTGAGGCTAGGCTTTTACTGTATGGATTTTGATAGGTTGTTATTTGCTTTACCATATAAACTAATCTTTAGTGCTGAAGAAATTAACCATAATTTTACATTGTTCAGGGATGTGTGTAAATAGTGACATCAAAGGACAACAGTGGAGAAGATTTTAATTGATTTATATTTCGGTTTTATAATTATAAGTTGCCTAGAATCTGGTGACTAGATGGCATATATATACAGATAGTCCTCAACGACCATAATCAAGCCCAAAATTTCTGTTGCTAAATGAGACAGTTAAGTGAATTTTGCCCAGTTTTACGACCTTTGTTAAGTGAATCACTTCGGTTGTTAAATTAGTAACGTGGTGGTTGAGTGAATCTGAACATGTGACCCCGGGACACTGCCAATGTCATAAATATGAGTCAGTTGCCAAGAATCTGATCACGTTACCATGGAGATGCTGCACTGGTTGTAAGTATAAAAATCGGTCATGAGCCATTTTTCTACAGTGCCTTTGTAACTTCAAATGGTCATTAAATGTTGTCAGTCGATAACTACCTGTGGTTATAAATAAATACTGATTTTAATGATTGCTGAATTATATTTTCTCAATTTCAATAGCTGTAATGGCCGTAAGCTATTACCCTGTGAAGTTTTCAACTTTCAAAGACATTATAAAGAACAAGTTATGGATGCACTTAAGATAAAGCAAAAACAACAGATTTTTGGTTTAATAGAATTGGAGAGCCATGTATATTCTTGGTTTATTTTTGAATGAATTTTTTTCAAATTGCACGCCTGCATTTTTGAAAACAGTAGGATGTTGGGACTTCAACTACTTTTTACTTTATGTGACAATCTAAATTGAACTGAGATATTTTGCTGGTGGTTTTTTTTTTTTTGTTACTTTGTTCTGTTTTGCTCTTTTCATCTGTTCCCATGCTCAACTGCAAGCCCCCCCCCCCCAAAAAAAAAAACCTCTACTAAATTTGTCTTTGTTTTTCAGTTCTTGCAGTGCACCATGGCTATCTGAGTGCCGGCTGTGGATGAAAACTCCCATGCTTAACTTCACCTACGTAGAATTGCTGTGAAAGCAAGGCTGTCATTGATTTTCCATATTTCTGCCTGCTAATGTATCATTTTTGACCTTTAATGTGTAGTTTGAAATAAATAAGTATACAGGTTGTACAGTAATTGTTAGAGGTGTCATTCTTTTACATGTGGATGATAGTCTTTTTTTTTTCTCCCCTTATTTGGGGTTACGGTCTTAGGATGGATAAAAGGAAACAATCACCTTTTCATGTAATGATTATAAACAGGGCAGACTGCATCTTGTGAAATTGTAAATGCCTAAGAAACCAGGAAGCCACGAATTGGTGGCTGTCAAAAAGTATGTATAAAAACATTTGTATATTTCTTCTGAAGTTTGATAAATAATTTGAATGCAAACTAGAAGAATGTGTTCATAGTAAAGATTATACTCTATGGTAATAAAGCATACTCTTCCGAGTGGTTTATCCTCTTGACCAGGGATCCCCAACCCTCAGGCGTACTGGTCCGCGGTTGGTTAAAGAACCGGTCCGTGCGAGTGGTGGGTGAGTGAGAGAAACCTTATCTGCACACGTGCGGGATCTAGGTTGTGTGTGAAACCATGCCCCCTCCTTCCCCCGCCCTGTCCCGGTCCACGAAAAAATTGACTTCCACGAAACTGGCCCAAGAAAGGTTGGGGAACAGTGCTCTTGACGTAATCTTCAAAAGAATACAGGTCATTTTATGGAGTTGCCATTTACCTGATGAAGCCTAGATCTTTTAAGCCTTCTAGAAAGGTAAAAGGTGGGGGGCATTTGCAACTGGCTCATTGTTATCACCTCGAATTCCCAAGAGCAGGGGAAGAATCCAAGAAAGAAATGCCTGTGTTGAGGCTGCCTCTGCTTCACTGCCCTGTGGTTACTGCCTGAAAATAGAACCGTGGATGTGGTGGGAAGCTGTTAAAAAGTGAAGCAGCTTCTCATATTGTAATAATTACATGCCCGTTGAATAGCATCAGCAGATCTCTCGCTCTCCTCCAACTCTCTGCAAGTGGTATTAGATAAACAGGGCCCGTGGCAAATCATTCCTTTGTATGTTTTTAAAACACAGCGGCTGCTGTTTCCTCTCCATTTATAATTTGTGCATTGCAAGGAAACGTCAAAGTTAGCTAGCGTCGGTAGATGATGGCCTTGGTTTACCAGCTTGGTTGTTGCCATGTTTTGCAGATTTAAACCTTTTCTTTCTGCGTAGACATCTCATTACACATTGTGGATGAATCATAAAAGCCTTGCTAGATAGTGAGCTGTTGGATCTGTTCTGCTGCCGAAGGAAATAGGAGTCAGTCCGGGCAGCGTTTCACGATTAACCTAGCGAGCGGGTGCATTTCTTACGAGAGTTCCCCATGTTTGCCATTTCTCGGTATATCGAATAGCACGATGCGGCTGTGTGATCCGAGCCCTTGGTTAAGAGGAGGACATATTTGCATCACGTCAGAGTTCGGTCTCACAACTAAAATGTAAGAAGTCATTCTGTTGAATATTGCAGTAAGCTGTACTCTTGCTAAGAAAGATAGTTTTTTTAGCCTGGAGTCAACAATGCATCTGTAAACCCTTTCAGTTCTTTGTGTCATCCTGCACCTCCCTCTATAATCATGCCATTATATTTATCTCCTTTCAAATGGCTTTTGCGTTACCTTTGAATTTCTGTAACAGTGGTGGTATCAAATCAAAAGTTTTGGAAATCATCGGCACTCTTCACGTGGAAATTTTTGTGTTCACCATTGTCAAGTAATAGCTGTAGATTATTTGCAATCTTCTATAGAGATTTTGTACCTTTTGAAATGGATGCTGTTCTAACTGTAAAAATGTTCTCGTTCTATTTTCAGTGCCATTCCAGGCAATTGTTTGAAAATAAAGTTAGAGCTTGCTTTGTATTTTTTTTCATTCCTAAAATAAGTACGTATGAGATTATATTCTTTGGGTGCTCCAGTAATTTTACGGGTTCCACAGTATTTCATATAAGGTGAGATGTGGGTGTGGATGCGTGCAATAGATTGGATAAGGGTGAGAGAAACCCTGCTGTGCCATTACTCTTTGAATCCTGCACTTTCCAACCACGCGTGTAGAATTGCAGCATAGGCAGAGAGGAAATGGGCCCCCTTTCTCACAATCCTTAGTTACGAAGGTTCACAGTTCTTCTCTTAAATGTAAGAGTTGTAAAATGTAAATGCTGCCTTGATGACTGAGGCAACTTTTAACAATAGGTCAACCCCCAGTGAAAAGAGAGGTGGTTTAGCAGGGGCCATCCGGTATTTCTACAGTATTTATAGTTCCTGAGGCAGTTGTAAGGATTAAATCGTCAACGCTATGAACCATCCCATATAGTGTAAGATTGAAAGTGAGGATTTATGGGGGAGAAGGGGAAAAAATGCTAAAAATGGGTAAGTAGAGGAGGGTGTGATATTCTGGGTATGAGAGAGTGATTACATGAATCCCATCGCTTCCCTGCCCTTTTTGGGGGGGGGGGTGTTATTTATTTATTTATTTATTTATTACATTACATTACATTTTATGATGCCAAGCCCAGATTCCTGTTGTTTTGCCACTGAAGGATTGTATTTACCAGTTCTGCCTCCTCTTGTGCCCTTGGTGTCTCCGTACCACCTGCCACACTGTTCGATATATTCAAGATTTGGTGAATATGTTACAATCTATATATATATATATATAAAACAGAGCAGGGAGTTTGTATGTGCTCTATACAAAAATTCAGTTCTGCACCAATCTGCCCCAAATTTCACACATACCTTTATTAGACTTGCGAAATCAGCACTGGAGGGGTCCCCAAATTCTTTGCCCCCTATTTTGGCTAAAAAAAGAGGGCAAAGGGGACCCCCCCACTTTTAATTACCAAGCTCAGCTCTACTGAGGCCTGAAGCTCTCTAGCCAATAGGAGCAACGTATGCAAATTGGCATTATGAAGATGGGGGGGATAAAGAGAACCTGAGCAAGGCCGTGTCATCAGCTAGTCTTATATATTCCTTTCAAGTCTTCCTGACTTTGATAATGCTATAGTGGCTTGGTTTGAAAATTAAGAATTTATAAATAATGTGAACTCGCACGCACATACACACCAATGTCCAATTCACAGTCATCAGCCTTTAAGCTATTGGATGGAAAGAAACATTTTCTCTTGCACTGGAGGTCAAAATAACAAACCTACCCAGTGCCCAGGGAATGTCCCCAGAAGATGATTGTGCTGTTTCCACTCCTTGCTTTCACCCAGTTGTAAAGGCAGAGAACATCTGTTGTAAAGCCTTTTTCACTAGGAATACCCGTAGAGTCTGCGTAGCCTTGGAGAAATCAAAGGCAAGTTAGAGGGAAATATACTCCTAGAAATCAACACCTAGAAATCAACTTTGCCTTGAAACTTACCTCTGTAGTCCACAGCAAAGACATGGAAGCCGCCACTACTCATTGCCTGTATTCAAACACAAACAACTTTCTAAAACGAAGCAAGTCATACCCCAAAACAAAGTTAACTATTCACAAAACGCTACCACTAAGACATAACATCAACCCTTCCAGGAGATCAGACTAGGAAGCCAATGTCAGGTAGGTCAGCACTGCTTTTTTTTGATAAAGCTAGATGAGTAATCCTCAACTTATGACTACAACTGAGCCCAAAATTTCTGTTGCTAAGCAGGACAGTTGTTACTGTCCCATTTTACTACCTGTCTTGTCACAGTTGTTTAAGTGAGTCACTGCGGTTGTTAAGTAACACAGCTGTAAAGTGAATCTGGCTTCCCCACTGACTTCGCTTGTCAGAAGGTCACAAATGTGATCACATGATCCCGGGACTGCAACCATCATTAATAGGCAACCAGTTGCCAAGCATCCGAATTTTGATCATGTGACCATTGGCATGCTGCAATGGTCGTTAAGTGTGAAAAACTGTCATAAGTCACTTTTTCAGTACTGTTGTAACTTTGGTCACTAAATGAACTGTGGCAAGTCAAGTATTACCTACAACAACAGAATCTTGAAGTCTGAATGTGCTTCCCTCCTCCCTCCCTCTTTATCTTTACAAGAACTAGGGAGAGTCTTCCCAGAGACATTTACTCAGTTACACTCCAACCCATGTGTGTTCCTTTTTATCAGATCACTGCCTTGGTAACAGCTCTTCCTCCTGTTCCTCAAGGCCATTCCCACTGTCATCTATGCATAATGCAGTTGGGTTGGGCTGGGTAGGGTAGGAATTATAATATTGTCCACCCAGCTATTTAGAAGAAAACTGTGGTTTACAACTGTGTGTACTGTGTAAACCAGCAGTCCACAACCTTTGAAGTAGTGGGTTGAGGATGGGATGAAGGCAATGACGATAAGCCATATAAAAATAGTTACCAGACATATTTCTGCTGGGGTTTAGGGCAATACATGGATGAGTCCCATGTAAGCTACAATCTATAAACCGCTTCTAAAAGATTTGCATAAATAGCCATATCATATCTGGACAATCCAGCCAACTGTTGGGTTCTTAGTGTTCTCTGATGATGTTGATTCCTGCAGATGTTACCGAATCGTATATGGGGGAATGGAATTTTCTGATTATTTATATACAGCAATTTGCCTTGCTAGTCTTGGTTCGTGGGATGGTTTCTTCCTTTATAGTTTACTGATTACGGTATTGTTTTTCCTTGCGTGTTTTTCTTGGTTGCTAAAAAGGATGTGCTCTGGGCTATTAGTTTTCATCCTTGGTTTTTGATTCTATCTTTCTATCTTCTATTTTATACTTTTCATTGTAAGTATCTCTGAATATCAATGAGCAGTCTTTAAAAAATCATCTTGCCTTCTGACTGCATTGATGTTCTTGGATGTATAAGATGAAAAGGATATCTCTCCCAATATGTAGTCAATTTCAAACTGGGAAACTGTTGACAATTTACTTCAAGCCATATCCAAAATTTTTAGGGAATCCAATTTATTATAATTATGTTAAATTTATTATAGCTGTCCATTCCATATAGACTCTCAGCAGCTTACAAATATAAACACTAAAAATCATTAAAAACATTTATCATAGGCAGCTCAGATTAAAACAATCAAATAATTCAGGGAACCACTAGATGACACTAAAGGGACAAGGATAACTGCACCTCTTTGCTGCCAACTACTGGCCAGCTTCATATGGAAGGACTTGGCATTGAAGTGCTCTACAGCAGAGGTCCCCAATCCCAGTCCGTGGACCATACTGGTCTGCAGCATGCCAGCAACCCGGCCGTGCAAAGAAGTGAAGCCCCATCCGTGGGATGCAGGCAGCATGCAAAACCATGCCCCTCTGGTCTGTGGGAAAACTTATCTTCATGTGCCCAAAAGGTGGGGAGCCACTGCTCTACAGCACTGGATATGCTCAAATGAGTATTTGCAATAGAAAGGAGGACAGATTTTTGAAGAGACTATAAATTATTAGTGTCACGCAGTTTAAAAATAACAATGAAAGTATCTGTATCTACAGATTTAGCAGTAGGAAGTCCAAGGTACATAATTTGTTATGCAACTGCTAAGAATAAGAACCTCAGTCCCAGAAAGTGAAAAGGAATGCACAGAACAAGTAGCTAAAATGATAGCATTAGGAAATCAAGAAACTGTTATTTCTGCCTGTAAGGCTGACACATTCACAAATAAGCTAGCCAATCTCAGAATAAAAAGCAAGACAAGCATAGGTATGGATCTGTGAAAACAAAGGCACTATAGTCCAGGCAAACTTTACTAGACAGAGATTCTTTAGTACATACCTTTATGAAATTAACTCGGTGACTTGTTGCCCTGGAAGAGAGTTTAGAATTTAGATAACACAAAATACTTAAGGAACAAAGATGCTGTAGCTGCCTCCCTTCACTGCTTCCAGAAGTATCTAGTTAACTCTTATGATCATCAGAATCCTTTTCTTGGTGGGTGTTTGATCTGATTCAGCAACCAAGCTCTTTGGATGTTCTTTGATTGCCTTCCACCAACTGGGTGCCCTCCAGCTGTCTTGGCTCCCAGTATAGCCATGCAGCCTAACAAATACAGGAATGAAGGTGTAATATAACTGGAGGGCATCAGATTGGGCAAGGTGTATTGATGTCCTCAGAATATTTGTTGGCTTTAACTTTAAAATTCTTATTTCATGAATGGTTCTTGAGGGGAAAAAGGGAAGAAATTAGTTATTTTGTTCCATAACAACTGGTATTTTAATGTAAGTGAGTTATAAAACCTTGCACTGATGATGTTCCCTAGGGTGATTAAAAAAAAACTAAAAGAAGAAAACCAAGCTCCAACAGCAAGTCAAGAACTAACAAAACATAGGCAACTAAGATACAGTTAGATTTTACTCAGTAATATATATGTTAATATAAAAAGGTATAATTAGAGTCTGTAGAATAGGCATGTCCAACCTTTTGGCTTGCATAGACTGCATTGAGTAAAGAGGAATTGTCTTGGGTTACATATAAAATATGTAATACTAGCTGCTTACCCGGCATTGCCCAGGTAATTTATTGGACTGCCATCTTCCTTCCTTCCTTCCTTCCTTCCTTCCTTCCTTCCTTCC
>JANHGC010000061.1:9325-19438 GCA_027560395.1 Boaedon fuliginosus | reverse complement strand
GCGGCTTACAACATGGATAGCAATAGCACTCAGATTTTATATACTGCTTATCAGAGCTTTATAACACTCCCCAAGCATTTACAGAGTTAACTTATTGCCCCCACAATCTGTGTCCTCATTTCACTGACCTTATAAACAATAATATTAATGTTTTAATTGTGGATTTTTAAAATGTTGTCACTTTATAGTTTTTTTTATACTACACTGCCCAGAACCATGTTTTATGAGATAGGCATAGGGAGCCATATAAATATGATAAAGAAAGAAAGATGAAAAAGAACTCACATTTGTTTATGATTTCTGCATGTTAATTTAGAAGTATAATGAGAAATTTATAAAGAAACTGAATCTCATGCCTATTTTACTCTCCAAATGGTGTTGATTTTAAGACGCTACATCAGAGGTGTCAAACCCGTGGCATCACATTGTCATCACGTGACGTATTGTGACTTTCCCTCCTTTGCTAAACTGGGGTGGGGGTGGCCAGTGCGTGGCGCATCCGGCCCACGGGCCAGGAGTTTGACAGCCCTGTGCTAGATCCTCTGACAAACTTTTATCTTGGATTTGAAACCACTTCAGAAAGAACATCTTTTTAAGGCTGTTCTATGGCAGCCTTACTGTTTCCAAAAACTTATTTATCTCTCTCTCTCTCTCTCTCTCTCTCTCTCTCTATTTACATTTGTACCCCATTTTTCTTCCCCCAACCAAAGGAACGCAGGGCAGCTAACAACAAAACAGTAAAAAATTACATTGTTACAATAAAATAATTGTATTAAAACAATGAAACTACATTAAAATAGTAAAGTTAAAAGAACACAAAAAGATAATAACAATCATACTATACTTTCATATGGGGGGAGTCAATTAGTTCCAGGCCTGCTTGCAAAGCCAGGTCTTAACAGCCTGGCGGAAGGCGAACAGGCTAGGGACGGTCCGGATCTCAACAGGGAGCGGGTTCCAGAGGGCCGGTGCAGCCACAGAGAAGGCCCTCCTTCACAGACCCGTCAGCTGACACTGTTTAGTTGATGGGACCCGGAGGAGGCCAACCCTGTGTGATCTTATGGGACGCTGGGAGGGATTTATTTATTTATTTTATTAGATTTATACCCCGCCTCTCTTCCCTGGTCAAGGGGAACTCGAGGCGGCTAACAATAGATTTAAAAAACAGTATTATACAATATAAAATTATCTGAACCAACAATCAACACAACCGGGGGGGGCACATCAGTTCCAGGACATCCGACAAAGCCAGGTCTTTGCGGCTTTACAGAAGGCCAACAAGGTGGGGATGGTCCTGATTGCCGCAGGGAGCTGATTCCAGAGGGTCGGCACTACCACAAAGAAGGCTTTAGCACGAGGACCCGCCAGCTGACATTGCTTGGCTGACAGGACCCATAGCAAGCTGACTGTGGGACCTAACTGGGCGCTGGGAGGCATAAGGTAGCAGAAGGCGATCCTGAAGGTACCCCACTCTTAAGCCATGTAGGGCTTTAAAAGTTGTTACTAGCACCTTGAATTGTACCTGGAAGACCACTGGAAGCCAATGCAGCTCGCGGAGGATAGGTGTTATATGGGTGCACCGAGGTACACCCACAATCACTCGCGCGGCTGCATTCTGAACCAGTTGAAGTCTCCGAGTGCTCTTCAAGGGCAGCCCCATGTAGAGCGCATTACAGTAGTCTACATTACCAGAGAATGTAAGCAGAGTCCTATGATGAAAAAGTCCACAGAGAGTTTTTCACAGAGCAGAAACACCAAATGGACGTCACAGACCAGTATTCCAACAAGTTGCTTTCTGCAAAGATCTGTTTCCAACCACATCCCTTTTAACCCCTCTAGGGTGTGGTCCAATTAGTGGTCAACTATAACGCAACCTCTTCCCTTCTGGTGTAGCTGACGCTGCTGTTCCCTTCTCATTAATCGCCAGATTCTGGCATCAACTAAGGGCTCCTCCCAACTGCTCTCAGACCCCACAGGCTTCTGCTAGCTCATGGGGGGGGGGAACCAGCCTCTATTGGCATAATGTCAACAGTCGATTCCTCCTCCTCCTCCAACACTGCCTCTATCTCTCCCTTAGAGTTGGAATCAGCTGCCAAATCAGCAGCATGCTGTGTAACCACAACACACACACACGGTCACACTCATCATCTAGTACTTCAGGCTGATCTTCAGGCTAGTACCTTCAGCTTTGTGCTTCATGCTTGGGTGGAGGTGTGGTTCCCAATCAGGACACAACCAAAGCTCCACCCAATCATGACACAACCCCACCGGCATTTAAGCAGAGAAGACAGCCACAATCACACATTGCTCCCAGAAGCACGAAGCCGAAGGTACCCAGCCTGAAGTACTAGCCTGAAGATAGCCTATAGAGCTATTCACTTGCGATGCTGCATGAGAGACCAGTATCGGGCCCATAGAGCCGTACAGATAAATAAATACCCGGGCAATGCCAGGTTATCAGCTAGTGTATATATATTAAACAAACAAACAAGTATCCAATAAAGTTATATAGGATGTTTCCTTATTAGCTATCCATACCATACAGGTAGTCAGTCAAACCCAGCATCCTTCATTTTGATGCACAAAATGCCTTTAAAAACCAAAACAGAATCTATTTCCCATGAAAAGCTTTTTGTTTTTTAATTAATTCCAAAATGTTATTGTAAAGAATTCAATATTCCAATTTTATCTGGATCCTGAGTCCATGTATAATTTTCTAAGATCAAAATCTTATTCAGCGTTTTCCTGTTTATTTCAGATTCTTTACATTCTTAAGATGATGATTAAATTTTTCTTCATTCGGGATTAAAGTCAGATTCACCCAGCATTTTACAACTTGTCATTCCAAAGGTCTCTAATAGCATAAAAGTAGTTAATGAGCAATTTCCAAAAGTGGTTAGAAAATGAAATTTGTTAACTTAGTGTTCTTTAGTGTTGCCAGCTAGATGACTGGTCCTGTTATCTCCTTGAGTTCCCCTTGATTGGGGAAGAGAGGCGAGGTATAAATTTAATTAAATAAATAATCAAATAAATAAATAATTAAATAATTAAATAAAATAAATCTCCCAGCACTTAAACTCACAGAAACCCACTATCCTGTGGTTTCCTGTTCAGGAGCAGCCATCTAGAGAACATATGCTGGATCTCTTGTCCTCTCCTTATCTGGAAAGGTTCCAAAAAATCAGTCTTCTAACTGGTTCAGAGGTCTTTGCCATGGTCATTGGTTCTGTTTTGGCAGAGCCATCTTCATTCCTTCCCTGGACTGAGGCTTTTTCTGCTGTGAGAGAGTGCCCTTGTGTTCTTTGCAATGCTGCTCTCTTCAAAAGCAAATCCATCACTTTACAAAGACTTATACTTTGGGACTAAAGAAACATGTCAATCGAGCAAAAGTGAACCCCATTAAGTTCAACAAGATTGATTTTTGTTAGTAAATGTGCTGAAGAATCAATTCAACACTGAAAAAACACATATGTGTGATAATTACTTTCCAGTTTACTGCACTTACTTCAATTAGCAATAGCAATAGTACTTAGAGTTATATACCACTTCACAGTGCTTTACAGCCCTCTCTAAGCGGTTTAGAGTCATCATATTGCCCCAACAATCTGGGTCCTCATTTTACCCACCTTGGAAGGATGGAAGGCTGAGTCAACCTTGAACCTGGTGAGATTTGAACTGCCAGATTGCAGGCAGCCAGCAGTCAGCAGAAGTAACCTGCACTACTGCACTCTAACCATTCCGCCACCATGGCTTAAATCCCAATATCTCTTTAACCATGTTTACACACTCTTTCTCTCTCTCTCTCTCTCTCTCATACACACACACATAGGCTTTTTCCTTACAAGTTTCCAACTATGCTATTACTTACACATATTTTGAGAAGAAGAGTGTTTTGAATATTCTGGGATTGGTGTGTGATTTAATTTTTTCTTTTATTAAACTGGACAGACAGCAGGAATGACATGCCTCTTTCAGTTTCAGTATTCTTTCAGTATATCTTATACCTTTCAGTAAGATATAAATATTCTCAGCTGGTATCACATGAAATTTGGCAATTTATTTGTAGATGAGAGGAGAAACTGATCCACCACATGATACCCAAAATGCAAACGGATTGCCGAAGGTTTCATTTTCTTCTCAATGGATGGATAAATGAAGCAAACAAATACTACATCAGAACAATAATTGAGCTGCTTCTTTCCACCATTGAATTATGTGCCAGCAGCAGACCAGAACCAAGAAGTAGCAAATGTTCTGAAGGATCAACTTGAGCAGGCTAAGAAGGCTTATAAGTTTTGTGAGAAGTTTTATATCCAGATATATTTTGCTGACTGTAATTGATAGTAGATACTCCTGTAGAAACAGGCTTAGAAAGTCTGCATTCCTGAAATGTCAGGTTCCTCAGCCAATTAACCTATAGATCAGTCAACCCTGAGGCCTACATGTTACTGTTTCATTGTGCTTCCACCCAACTTTCCTTTGATGTTTACTGTCTTTGACCCTTCTTGTCACCCTGCCTCTGTTGCTGGTTGAAGGCCAGGTAGAATGTGAAATGGCCCCCGTCCTGGGGTTTTCACTGATGCCAATGGAAGTTATATTATTTATCCAATTGGGTGGGAAATACACCAGGAGATTTTTTTTTTCTGGTGAATATATATACTACATATCAGTCTAGAATGGTCTTGTTGATTACGCTGTTGAAGTCAGCTGCCAAGACTCTTTCCTGGAAACCTGACTCAGTTTGTCTTCTAATTCTTTTCTTGTGTCTCCTTTGGAGACTGTTTGCCCTGCATCTTATTTCTGTGTGTATAAAACTGGGACTGAATTTATGATTTTGAGTTCTTGCTATCTTAAACCGGATAAGCACAGGCATTTGTGAGGTGCGGGCTGTGCGTTTCTGTTGCACCTACTGGTTTCTACTGAGCCTGCAGAGCTTAGGCTCTTGTATGAGATGCCTCTTCCTGGTTCTTGTTTGAGGAGGCTTCTTGAGATCAGGCCAGGACACATACATACAGAACAGGTAAAGAAACATATCATAATATGGAATATTTTGTATGAGTCAGATAAATGGGAAAGTCCAGAATGTTATTTGGGATATAGGATGTATATATACCCTGTTTCCCTGAAAATATGACCTAACCTGATTTTTACACATGTGCCAAATATACGTGTGCCCCTAACTAATGGGTTAGTGAGTGGATGACATTGCCCAAAAATAAGACCTGGTGCCTTTTTTGGTGGAAAAAATATATTTAAGACAGGGTCTTATTTTTGGCAAAACACAGTATATCTTCAAGTGGCCACAAAAATCCTTTAACTTGTCTTTCGAAGTAAGGCTCTGCTTCGGTGTCTTTCGAAGTAAGGCTCTGCTTCGGTGTCTCCTTATTTGAGGCCTGAAAGTTAATTTATACTGATTTATTTCCATTTAATTATATTAGGGACCTGTGGGATTTTTAGCACGCTGGAGCATGAAGGTACACCATAAAGAGTTGTATTTTAAGTGGCTTTCTATAACTTGAAACGTTTAAATTGCATGTTTTCATTTTCCATTCATAAGAGTAGGCTGGTAACAACTATTTGCTTACAGTAGGGATGTTAAGACACAGCCTACTCACTTACTTAAAGAGAAAGCCAGATCTTAGGAGGAAATGCTGCATCAGAGTCCTTAAGAGGGAATCCCACTGCTATCTTTTAGAGTGCTAATAATAAATCACTTTGGCTGTGATCTTCATATGTATTACCCAGCAGAGGGCAGCAAACATCTACATTTGAATAAATATTAAAGCACAACTGGGAAAGCATGTACATATGCTGAATTCCTATAGGAAAGGTGGATTCCCTTGCTTCCCTATGATATCACAAATTCCTATTTAAAGAAACAATACATTGTTGATTATATGAAGAAACTACAAGCAAGAGAGCTCTGGTATTATTCCCAGGAACTCATGCAGCTTGGACACAGAACGATGATGGAACAGGTTAGGTACTTGGGTGGAGAAGCACTGGAAAATCTCAGGGTTGTTAACTAAATTAGGATGATGAAAAAAACTTCTTGGAAGATGGTGAAGAAAAAATATTTCTGTATTTTTGCTCAGAAATACTACTACTGCCAGGAGTTCAGCTTGATTTACAGCAATCTCTACCTTTTGTTTATTTAAAAGTTGAAGGCAGGCCATGTGCCTACTTTCCCCAAAGGACTGTTTTCTACTTGAAGTCTGCCCAGACTAATTGGGGGAAAAATGACACCAAGAAGGGGAGAGGGGTCTGGAAGTTGCCCAGCTGTGAGCATCTGGCAATAATCTCAGCAACAGACACACAACATTCCTATTCAAGGTCTTTTCCATGTCATTCTTCCCTAACTGGCATCTCTACGTATGAATTAGCAGACACTGAAATTATGCAAACCTCTCCAAACAGAGACTGTAGCATTCTGTGGTCCTAGAAAATGGAAATGGCATCCCATCTGCAAAGGACAAATGCTTCTTTCAGCAGAAAAGAGATGCTGTAAGAGGCCCTTCCAAGGAGAATGTTCCAATGGTTGTACTGGCCTCTTAATCCTCTCATACAAGCTGATTTTCCTTATGCAATATCCATTAACTGATTAACTGTTCATTTCAGGCACAAATCATTTTGTAACGTTTTGAAAAGAAAAGAAGGAGCAGGATCCTGTTTATATCCTACCAGGGATATTCGAATGCTAGCAGTGTTTTCTTCAAGGAGACATGAAGGATTTATCTCTTGTCCCGTCACCTTTTTCAACAAATATGCCCTGCCTCTTGCCCCAAAGCCTTCCCCGCCACCAAGCTTAGCAAAGTGCATGTTAATTGCTTTTCTTTGTCCTTGTATTTTGTCAGCCCAAGAATTGTTTTCTAGTTCTAGGGCAATCAAGTTATTTTGGAGTATCTGCCTCCCACTTCTTTCTCAGTATAACTGCTAGGACATTTCCAGCCACAGCTTTAGACTTCCCACCACTTCCTCAGGGAGGGACTAAGCCAGTCCCTGTGAATCCAAAAAGAACTACTGCTCACTTATCAGCACTCAGGCAAGGAGTGCAAAATCCCAGGCAGCTTTCATTCAATCAGGAATGAGGGACCTCTGTACACACAGCTTTTCTGCACATGACTTGGTGGCCAATCCCAAGTGCTGCTTTCCAGGTGGTAAATTTGAAACCCAGATAAATATTTGTAGAGCTAAATATGTACCTGCAGGTAGCAGTGAGGGATTGTCTGAAACAAGCCATATGAGAAAGGCAAGAGGAGGATGGAGGGTTTTGATTCATGTATCAGTAAAAGAGGAAAGGAAGAGGTAACATGCCTGCTCCTGCAGCAACACGCACATATTGTACACACAGACTTAAATTTCCAGATGTGTTTTTCAAGGTAGCCAGAAAATAACATCATAGGCTTTAGAGATGGGTACCACAAGGATTATCTCCAACCCTCAGCAATATGCAGAAAAGCTGATTATATTATTCACCTTTTTCTTAAAGAACCTCCTAGAGTAAATCTACTCTATGTCCACAGTAGACTGTTCTACAGCTGTTCAGATCTCACCACCAGGAATATTGATGTTGCACTGGGTTTTCACATAAAAGATTATGAGCTGATGTCTCAGAGTTTGATTAACTTCATGGGCTGAGCATAGAATGAAACTCTTGTTCCTTCATCTTTGCTATTTGCCTGCCCACACTAATGTTTAGAATGAAGCTTCAGTAGTTGACATCAAGATTCTACAGAAACACAAATGGAACCTGCAAACTGGAAAGCGAGAACCAGCCCAATACATTTTGCAGATAAGGTGGTGCTGGTGTCCTCTTGCAGTCTACTTGCTATTAGCTGTATCAACCTTGGCAATGGGAAAGCATCTTCAACCATTCTAAAGCCAGGGCTGACTCCTTCAAGGGGGAGACCCCTTAGACAGGTGTGATGGAATGTACTTTGATCTCCCAGGAGGAAGGGAGTAAATTCTAGAGGAGCAAAGGACAGTGATGTTTAGGTAGCTTGTGGGGAGAAAGACAGTTAAGATGGCTCCTCTATCTCAGAGTGTATGTTTATACTTTATACTTATACTGCTTTAGTTGGGAAGATTTCTGTCTCTAAGTGAGGAGGAATAATAAAGCAAACTGCTTAGAAGAACTTCAGTGTATCTTTCTTGGTTTTTGGAGGGTAAGAAAAGCTTTTGGAAACTTTAGCTAGCCCAAAATGCAGTGGCATGTGTAGTATTGGGTGCACCAAAGTATTGGGTGCCCACATAACAATATTGCTACATGAGCTGCCCTGGCTCTCGGTAGGCTTCCAGGTACAATTCAAGGTACTAGTTGCCACTTGAAACCCTGTAAGACATGAGGCCAGATTATGTGTGGGACTGCCTGTCCCTCATGGGGAGGCAAGGCTGGCTGTTGGATTGGCAGAGTGGACATGCTCCAGGCCCCCTCAGTGAAGCAGTCTCACCTGGTGGATCCTAGGAAGTAATGTAGCTTCTGTGTGGTGGCACCTGCCTCGTCAGACAGCCTTTGGATGGCCCTGACCCTCCTCGCCTTTTGGCATTGGTGCCAGCTGTATTCTGGAGCTAGGCTGTGGATATATGGAGAGGCTGCCTCTTGTGGCTTCTAATGAGGGGGATCTTGACTGGGGGTATTTTAGTATGTTTTATGATTGTTGGTATTTTCCATATTTAATTTGCTGGCCAAAGTTTCACTGGATAGATGGGCACCCTTATACATTTGAGAAAGAAAGAAAAAGAAAGAAGAGAGAAAGAAAGAAAGGAGAGAAGGAAGGTGGGAGGGAGGGAGGAAGGCAGGAAGGAAGAGAGAAGGAGGGAGGAAGGGAGAGAAAGAGAAAGAAAGAAAGAAAAAGAAAGAAAGAAAGAAAGAAAAAGAAAGAAAGAAAGAGAAAGAAAGAAAGAAAGAAAGAAAGAAAGAAAGAAAGAAAGATTTTTAAAAATGGACAGCTCAGATAGTAACTGATAGGTAACAAGGGCAATCCTCGCCAATTTTTTGGCTGTTCCTCTCTATTGAAGAGACAAAGCTGGGCACAATAAGTAAGCTATCCTGAACCCCTAAAACAACCTGTTTCTAGCATGCTTGAAGATGCCATCTGATCACCATTTATGATTCACCTACAAGACATGGGAGCGTCTGCATGGGCTAGACTCTAGAGAAAGAGTACCATTTTGTGTCTTGCCTCTGGAAAACAAAAATGTGGGTCAAGCTGATTGTTGAGGCAACAGACTAAATTAGGTGCCATTGGATTGCCTATCTACATCTTCCCTTTCAATAGAAGGGAGTAGCTGAGGAATCCAAAAAGCTATCCCCACCATCTCCTTCTCTTTGTCGAATGTGAGGCTCTCCCTGCAGACAACTGCCTACGCTGTGCAGCCTGGTAACAGATTCTGGACTGCTCCGTACAGGCAAAATCTCATTGCTTATCTGCTGAAATCTCTCTTCCCCCTCCCCCTCCCCCTCCAGTTTAACCCAGGAGGTGATTAATTTTGGGCAGCAGAGAATATGCCATTTGAAACCACTGGAAGGCAGTCCTGCGATGACATGCTAAGTAATTAATGGCATTACTTTTAATAGATCCTCCAGAAAGTGCTAAGTCAGTGACATCTGCAGCAGTATGGCAATGATACCTTCCAGGAGAATATTTTTAACCCGGTGATGCCTCAAAAGGAAGCCTGAGGGCAGGCTGAAAATGGCCACAGAAAGAAAGAGTAGCTTACATAGTCCTGAGTTCTCCTTTAGTCAGCTGAACCCGAAACACCCCCCTGGCTGTTGGGCATCTTAATCAAGAATTATGCAGCATGTATTTTCTTCTACAGGGTTAAGAGAAAGTAAGTGAATGGCATACCTAATAATCTGCTCCAGCAAGGGAGCCTTGTTGGCAGATGCAACGTTCCTTGTGCATTGCTGATGCAGATTAATTACCTGTGACCAAGAGCTGTATCAAAATCTTGGTCTCCCGTGGAAGAGAAAATTAAAATAAAGCTAGCTTGCTAGAATAACTATAGCAACTTGCCAGAGGCCTGAAGTTTATTTATTTATTTATTTATTAGATTTATATCCCGCCTCTCTTCACCCCAAAGGGGGAACTCGAGGCGGCGAACAGACATAAT
>JANHGC010000059.1:213269-225559 GCA_027560395.1 Boaedon fuliginosus | reverse complement strand
TAAATAAATAAATAAATAAATAAATAAATAAATAAATACATACATACATACATACATACATACATACATACATGCATGCATACATACATAAATACATAAATACATAAATAGGAAAAAGCCAGAAGCCTGCGCAGGTGAAAAGGAATGAAGATGGTAGGTGAGATGAAGGGATAAAGGAAGAAAGCAAACTGAAAATCCTAAAAGCACTACTTAAGACCCAGTGGTACAATTGAATAAGGGAAAAAATACCTTGCTTTCTACTAGTTAGTATTAGATTATTGGATTTCATGATTGCCACCTATTATTAAAAAAAATATCAGGCTTCATGCTATGTTTTACAGACTGATACACAACTCAGATATAGTTTATTGATCCAGCACAAGTCTTTTCTCTGTGCTGAATAACATACTCTGCTAAGGAAGAGAAAATTTGCCTTTTTATACCAAGACCGATCTATCATATACCATACTACAAGGCACTATTTCAGTATGAATAGTCTTTAGTGCGGCACTCCTGAGATTTATTGGCTGTGACTTGTTTCCTGAATTTTGAACAAATATTTATATGGAGCCAGTTGAAGAATACAGATTTTTTTTTAAAAAGGAGAGCGCTTAGCCCTTCTGGGAAATACAAAGTAAAACTTAAGCTGTGTGGAAAATGAGGTGGCTGCAGGTGGCTGTTTGCCTTGTGTGCTCTGAGAAAAGCTGATTAGCCTTGGGAGGAATTTCATGCAATTGCAAATTTGGTAGCCAGAGATGTCTTAGCTTTGTAAGAATTTATCAGTTCAAGAAGTAATCCTGCTGCTGTAGCTATGCAATAAATAAAAGTTATATACCAAGATAAAAACCATTTGCTTATATTGTAGGAACAAGACTATCTGCTCCAATTATCATTACTTCATCAAACTTATCACTTCTTAAAAGATTGAAAGGAAAATCTGAAAATCACACCTAACTGTGCATGGATACATAACCGTGCATACATACACACACATTGTTCACACTTTTTGAAAATAAACGAGAACTCTAACCAATTTCTGGGCGGCAAGCCCAAGAGGGAAAAAAATGCAAGTTCATAATGTCTCTTTGGTGTGAGAACTAGATAAAGATTTTTATAAAATCTGGTGTTCAAAGTTCATAGTACATTATTACAAGTTCTGTGAGAATTAAGATCTGCCAGAAAACTTCCATCATTGCAGCTACTCTTAAAGAGCTTATTTATTTAGTAAATCCCAGAAATATGACAGGGCTGAAACATTGAAAATAGACAGCAGAAAAAGACCCAATGGTCCATTGAGTCTGTCTTTGAGTTTTTTTGTTTCCCTTGTTTTTGTTTTCTTTATTAATTTAATTGTTAAGTTTTGCTCATTGCATAGTCAGACAGATGTTCAGACTGGATTTGGATTTTTTATCCACCTATATAGAGTCCTTCATAAGGACCTGAGATAGGGAGATGTTGTTCGTTTATGATGTTAGATATATTACCACAGGATGTAAGCTATTCTGAGTAAAGCTGCCATTTGCAATTGACTGATGGTGAATTTGTCAATGTTGATGGTGTTCAAATGGTGTTCCAGTTGTTTTGGGATTGCACACAAGACACCTATTACTATCTTTGCTTTCTTTTGCCACAGTTGTTCTATTTCTATTTGCAGGTTTTTGTATTTTGATTATTTTTTATTTTATTAAATCTTATTTTTAAAGTTTTTGTCAGACAATAGGCAAGTGTTTAAACACCCCAGGCATGCTTAAACCTATTTACTGATTATTGACCCACTACTCCACTAGAAGTTAGTTTCAAGCTTCCACTATACTTTTTTTTTAATACTTTCTAATATTACTTTTGAAGTTTCCTCTTGTCAGTTCGAGGTTATGTTCCTGTTTTCTTGATTTTTGTTCAGTATTGAAAATACTGCCTTCTAGAATCTTATTCATAATGTATCAAATCAATAATGGAAAGTTGTAAATTTAAAGTTGTAAACCTAAGATAAGGTTTCTCAATTTCAGAAAAAATAAGATTGAAAATGCTGGGGAATTCTGGGAATTCCTCAACATGAAAATTCCCACCTTCAACAACAAGACCCCAACAGAGAATGATCAAGGCAAAATGCATGACTTGCACAATATAATATTTCCATTGAACTTGATGCATGGTCAAAGTCTGCCCTCAATGTTATGCATTCCTATCCGCTAGAGAAACCATCAATTTCTGCTGTATGAAGGGAAAAGTTAGGATAGGCAATTTGCCACCCCTACATAATTAACTCCTCAATTTACATAGCGATGAATCTATTGCAAACAAATTCAGAAAGAACATCCAACAATATAACTCCCTCTTCCAAATGACCTCCTTTGGCACTAATGAAGAATGGTTGGATTCCTTCTCTGATTATTCAAGAGCAAATTCATCATTACATTGGATATTTAACATCAAATGCCCAGCAAGCGAAATGTATTCAAATTTACTTCATAGATCCTCAATACAGCATAGAATTGAGAAGGAGTATACTTCACAATAACTGAACTAAACATAAGCTTACTGAATTATTGGAAAAGCTACTCTGACAACAAATGATTGGCCAGATTTAATTGCAAGAGTATTCAACTTCAAGATAAAGTTGTTCATAAAGAAACTCACTGGAACATATCATATTTTTTGTAGATGTATTGTTTACGTGCTAAGTGTGGGAAATCTGTCTCATTTGCACTGTGGCTTGCTGTGGCTTGCAATCTTTGTAAGGATTCAAGCCAAGGCCACAAGATACATTTGTGCAAACCAAAACGAATGAAAATTATTTGAAGAAGGACCATCTTCAGCGAAGATCCAGAGCTAAATAAATTGGCTTTGAAACACATGATCCATGGTTCCTACTACACCAGAAGTTCAGTATACTGAAAAAAATGATACATACAATAAGAAGTACCTAAAACCATTCAATGACTGTGCAAGCTGTAGTGATTCATATCCTATCCATAGCAGACTGTCTTCAGAAATTGGAAGATTTGAAGGGCATCATGCAGGATGAGAGTCAAAATACAACTTCTCAATGGTAGTACCCCATAATGCACAACTATTAAAAGTGTTCAATTGTTTTCTCAATGTACAAATATGCTCATCTGTCAAATCTATCAAATATGCCATCAAGAATAGCATAAAGTAGAATGATCAGGCAATTTTTGTATTGAGTGGTGAAGATAAAATCACACAGTACTTGACAGGCAGATATATTGGGTCCTCTAAAACTGTTGCATCAATACTTGGATTTCAAATTCATGAGAGGGAACCAGCCATTGTTCACCTTCAAGTGCACCTTCCACAACAGAAGGAAGTATTCTTTCAAGATAATGCTGCTGTGCAACTGAATAATGATATGGTAAGAACCACTTTAACAGAATTAATTAACCTTTGCAAACACGATCCATTTGCAAAAAACACTGTACTATGTGGATATGCTAAGATACTACAATTGGACAAATAAGACCCTGACTGGGGAAATGAGGTGGGGTATAAATCTAATAAAATAAATAAATAAAATAAGAGTTGGGAAAGAAAGAGAATTGGGGAAAGAGTGGAGGAGTTTTCTGGAATTTTTGCAACTCATGTTCTGAGTTAAGTGTATATCATTCTCTAAGAAGTGGTGTGATCTCTACTACTTCAGACTGCCCGCTCATCACATAAAGGAGTCAGTATCTTTTAAATTATTAAGACACATAATGGACACATCCTTCCATTATTGAAGAATATCTGCAGAGAGAGAGAATTATTACAAAGTGATGATCACTGGCAACAAAGTATGAAAGAGACAGGAAGAAGAATCCCAGGAGCAATGAGAGATTTGTTTGTCATCTTGCTAACAAACACTGAAATCAACAAACCACAGCAAGTGTAAAACCAGTTCAATAAGGTAATGTCTGAAGATTTCCCTCAAATCCAGAGAAGAACTATCAATGATCCTAGTACGATCCATAGGAGACAATGTAAACAGATGCCAAGAAAAACCTGAGAAATTTGGAAAAGCACTTGAGGAATATAACCTGTCAAAACTAACAAATGGTACAATTAATCAAACTAGTGCCAATCAGGAATTATTGCATGGACTGCAATACAACAGAGACAAACAGCAGGAATTTATGCTACACAATGAGCCCCTCAATGAAAAATGAGCAAAGAACACGGTATGACTATGTGTGTAAGTGCCTAAAAATCAATCTTTCTTCAATAATTTTCACTGATCCACCAGGAGAAACAGAAAAGGCTTTGTTAACAACAAAGTTAGGGAAGATAGTGATATTGGAATTACTGTATTGCTGGTATTGCAGCAACATTGATGCCTAATGGTAAGGACAGCACAACCATATTCAAGATTCTTCTCAAAATGAATGAAAATGTTCTATGTAACATTAAAAAAAAGCTGTCCAATATTCCAAATTTTCTTTGACATGGGAGACTTATAGACTTGGATAAGGACCTTATGATGGTCATTCTGTTTTTCTCTTTAGATAAGGAAATATCCGTGAAAGGAAGATTACAGGTTGTGTAGTTTAAAGATAAAAAGATAGCTGGAATTATGTTAACTTCAGTCTAGATTTTAACAGCAAATAATTGGTCACTAAAAGGATGCCTTAGTTCTTAGGGAAGTCAGATGACAGATCAGACATTATCTTTCTGGAGATACTTATTTAACCTCAAATTAGGAAATCTAATTTCAAAGCTCTTTTTTCCTTCTGAGTTATGTTTATCATCTGTAGAATCAAAAGAACTGGAAAAGGTATATCAAGGAGTGTTAACAGGGTACAAGAATTGTCATTCAAAGAATAGTAACATAAAACATCTCGTAATTAAATTCCAAAGTGAATGCTAGCAGAAAGAGTGGGGTTTGAGAAGTGTGAATTGAAGAAACAGTCTGAGGGTAGGTTATAAATTTAGTCCAAGCAAATTCTTTTATTCCCAGAGAAGTTGGTTCAGAAATACATAGGATCAGCAGTTTACTAATTCTTTGTAAAGTTTAAGGTACTAAAACTGTGTTGCTGTAAGGAAATGCTCTAAAGAAATTAATCTAAATTGGCAATTTCATAAGGGGATTTGTTTACAACCCATTTTAAATTATTCAATATGAGATATTCTATTTCTTGTTGAAATCTGAAAATAATAAATATGTTGTTCATATCTCCCCTATGTTTTACTTTTCTGTTACGTACTGTTCATACATCCCCCATGTGTACATTTTGAGATAGATAGATCATCTTCCTCATCATTGTCTGTTCACTGAAGGATGAAGGCCTCTTCCCCATGTTTCCAACCAATATGGTCCTGGGTTTTCTTTTGCCAGTTGGGTCCACAGTAACTGCTGATGTCCTAGATCCATCTTGTTTTAAGTCTCTTTCATGGATGCTTTTTATCAACTTGGATCCATTTTATAACTGTCTTAGTCCACCTACCATCAGTTCTTCCTATTGTAATTGTCTTACTCTCTTGATGATATCATATACATTTGTTTGTTCTTTAAACCACGCGAAGGTCTTTCTATCTTATCTTTGTAATGCCAAGCATGTATCTTTCCATGGCTCTTTGCGCCACTCCTAGGTTTTGTGTCAATTGTGAGGTTAGTGTCCATGTTTCACACACTGATCAAAAACCTTTCTCTTCAGGCATAGGAGAAGGTTATACTGGGGGGAGAGAGAGAGAGAGAGAGAGAGATGTATATGATATATCATATGTATATCATATTCTTTCTTTGGTGAATTTATTAAACATAACCTGGTGCTATTTTAGGGTTTTTTTTTAAAAGCCAAATGATTTCCTGCTTCATGCAGCTCTTGTATGTATCTTTATACGCTTCTGGGTTTTATAAGAGAACAACATCATCTGCACCATTTGCAAATCTTAAGTGATTTAAATACTGTAGGTGCCATTAATTTTTATTCCATCTTTTGCCCAGACTTGTTTGTGAAATACACACACACACATCCATCCATCCATCCCTTGGGATTAAACTTTGGTTTTGGGAAACAAAAGAAAAAATGGGTATCCACAGAGAATATACATGAAAGCAGAATCCAAGGAAATTATGCCCAAACATATCCATTTTCTAAGGAAAAATTTAGAAGTTTTGAAATTACTACAACTTTCTAATTGATATTTTTGCATCCATGTTTATAGGACTGTTATCCTATAATTGCTATTCTTTATATAATCCACAATAGTTTCAGCACTATTATTTATTTTCAATAATTAAAATACATTTAATGCTGACAGTCCATTGTTTTCTTAGTAGAACAAGTCATTACCAGCTACTTCTGCTGCTTCTGTATTGTTCCTTACCATATAAGGCATTGATTCTTCTTTCTTCTCTTCACCAATCAATATAACATTTCATTAAATTTTCCTTCCTTTGAATCCTAAGCTATAATTAATCCACAAAAATTCAACAAACAAAATAAAACATGTCATTAGGATCATACTGTAGTTAGATTGCTATTGGCAGTGTCTAGCACCTTCTAAAATAAATATTTACAAATATTAATAGCATCAAAAACAAATGACTACAAGGTCTTTTAATTTTCAGGACACTAGTATTGGTAGATATGATAGTTCTCCTTGAGGTTAGAAACTATATAAAAGTGCGTAAAGACTCTCTTAATACTATACATTGCAGAATAAGAGCAGTGGTGGTGCAGTGGTTAGAATGCAGTACTGCAGACTACTTCTGCTGCCTGCTGGCTGCCTGCAATTTGGCAATTCAAATCTCACCAGGCTCAAGGTTGACTCAGCCTTCAATTCTTCCAAGATCAGTAAAATGAGGACCCAGATTGTTAGGAGCAATATGCTGACTTTGTAAACCACTTAGAGTGGACCGTACTGCGGCGTGGTATATAAATCTAAGTGATATTGCTATTGCTATCTTGAACCATAGGAAGTAACTGGATACACCTACACCTGACTTACTACTCAGGGTTTTCAAGTTCAATAATGTTTTTTGGATCTTACTTTCAGTGGGTTAAACCACTAACTGGAAACCAAGGAAGTCCAACTGGTTCTTTTTATTAAAACTTTAATTATGAGAAATTTAATTCCATTTTTGCTGGAATTTTTAAATTCATTTTAATTTTATTTATTTAAATTTATTGATCATTTAACCTTATTTTCCATTTTATACATATGCTAATCCAGCCCCATTTATTATGAACTTTCTTAATTTACAGGGAAGAATAACATTTTAACGCATATCTAATCAAACTGAGAAATATTTTTTTAAAAAACTGCAGACAAAAGTGGGATATTGCTCCAGAGAAGAATTTTGAGTATTTCAGGTTTCTGGTCATTTTTGTTTTGCAATTAATAAATAATCTTCAGAGATAATTTTATAATACGTAAATCTGAAAAAAAAATCTCAGTTCTTTAAGATCTGCTTGAAATAAGAGATTTTCTGCTTCTTTCTAAGGTTTTGCTATTTTGTTTGTTTGCATTTAGACAATGTTAATTTTCTTTAGCTATTCATTATATATTTGGTTTTTTTCTTCTTCTATATGACCTTGGTTACATGAACAGTTTATAAATTGTAAGAGTGGAGCCTAGGCAAGCCCAGAGAAGGACTGCAAGACTACTCGCCCCACTCCTCCTCACAAGGAATACCTGGAGGGGAGTAACTTAAGGTAGTAGTTTGGAAAGTTTGTCTTTGCCAGGACAATTGTTTGCTTTGGCTTAAACTTCCCCAGTTTTGATTCATGCCTGTTGCTGTTTTCCTTGCCTCACTTGGAAGATTACTCTGTTTTTGACCTAGCCCTTCTCTTGTTTGGCCTTTGGCTTTTGCTTCACTTTGCCTTTGGAACTGCTTCTTGTCTGGGATCTGTTTCTTGTCCCAGTGACTGCCCTGGACTTGTGCCTGGACTCTGCCTTGTGAATTGGTCTTGGAACCCTGGACCTTGCCTTGTGAATATGTTCCTACTCTCTGGGCTTTCTTTGTACTATCAGGGCTGTGTTTGGAAGACTGGAGGCATCTGCCTTCAGGCTAGAGTGGGGATGGGGCCTTACCAATCATTGGAGGGCTGTTGGCTGGAACATGTGTTAAGAAAAATAAAAAAAAACTCTCTAGAGGCCTGCCATGCCTTGACTCCCCTAGGTTATAATAGACATTTTGAACAACTAGATTCCATGCTAAGCTATGGGAGATATATGAAATTCCATTTGTGGTGCCCCCGCTGTTGAAGATATTGCACATGTCCTATTCTATATTCTGCAGGAAGGATTGTTTATTTAGATCCTTATTTAAAAATAAAAATAAAAATTGGGACACCCTGAGGGGGGCACTCTTTTATTTCTTTCAGGGAATGAACCTGTCTATTTTTAGCAAGATGGAAATTTTTACGTCAAAAATCATGTTGAAGAGGACACATTATGTAGAACAATACAATTTATTCAGTCAATGACCAGCAAAAATTAGCTAGAATAGATTGGGGTTAACTGTAGAGGTGAATATTTTGGATTACATTAATTAAATCTATATCTATAAAAGAGAAGAGTATGTGTGTGTGTTTGTGGGTATGTGCCGAATAGGCTCTTCACCAATCTGGCCCAAACTTCCCAGGCACATACCTTGCACTTTTCAGATAAGCACTGAGTGGGACACAAATGGATTTTTCAGTTCTTTCCCCTCCAAAAAATGGTGCCAAAGTGGACCCACCCCACCCCCGACATTTCACTGTGAAGCTCTACTGAACATGTACACATGTCTCCAGGCAACGGAAGCTCTCCAGCCAATAGAGGCAAGGCATGGAAAGAACGCTGAGAATTGTAGGTTGCAGCATTCGCTGTGAACAAGGAAGCAAGGATGGAACACGGCGGGGGCGGGGAAGATAAGATGGGAGGGAGGAGGAAGGGAGGAAGAAAGGAGGAAGGGAGGGAGGGAGGAGGAAGGAAGGAAGATGGCAGTCCCATAAAAAATTAACTAGGTAATGCCGGGTCATCAGCTAGTAAACTATAAAACCCACTGTTTTCTCTGAATTGGTTTTATAGTTTTGGATAACTAATCAATACAGTGTTTTCTTGAATCTTACTGCACTGTTTCTTTTCAAAAACTACCACTACTATTAAACTTATGAAATTGGGAAAGACTCTTGATCCTGATGGTTTCCCAGCTGAATAGTATAAAATATATATTGGGCTTAATATACATTTTAATTTGAGATCTACTGTGAAACTTTCAATTAGATATTCCTGAATTGCAAATATTATAGTTATTCCTAAACTGGAAAAGGCTTTTACTACTTTACTACCTGTACAGACCTGTTTTCTTGATTAAATATAAATTTTAAAGTTACTTTGATGCAGAGGGATACTGCACCCAACTAAGGCTGGATTTATATAGGTCACCAAGCATCAATTTTTAACTGATATTCTTAGTTTAATTCAAAACAGACAAAACTAACAATTATAAATTATTCGAATTATGATAATTTTGTTGATAAGTTCTCCTGACATTTTTAAAACAGGTTTTCTTTAAATTTATTGGAGCCTTGTCAAAGTTTTATATTTAGAATTGGTATGATTTATTTAACTCCTAAATCATGGGTAATTATTATTGCTTATTTTATGCTTGTTTAAATTTATAATGAGGTACATTTCACTGATGTATTTTTTCATCTTTACTTTTTAATTTGACTTTAGAACTATTTATTTACATAACTACAATTTCTGAAAATACCAATCAAATTGCTTATTTATTTATATTCTGCCTTTATTGTTTATATAAATAACTCAAGTTTGCAAGCATACCTAATAGTCTATCCTCCTATTTTCCCCATGACAACCATCCCCTGAAGTAGGTTATGTTGAGAGAGAGCAACTGGGCCCAAGTAGGGTTAGAGGAGGCTATACAATAGAAGCAATAGTATTCATGAAACTTATGAACAATATTATTCAACAAAAGATTCCACATACTGTAAAGACAGACGGTAGACTTGAACAAGCAGTTGTGATGCAGAATTTTATACATTATATGCTTCACTTTCTATTTAAACTAGGAACCACAAAAAAGATTTTTGTTTGCAAAATGTTGATATTTGGAATCACAAGTATTGCCAGAATCTTGAAAATATGTATTATTATAACATATATCATGGAAATAGAAATACTATGGCTGATAAAGGAATGTGGTTGTTTATTGGAATGCCACTTCTATAGTCTATGAATGTTTCTGATTAAGTACACGTAAATTCCATTGTACCACTTATAATAGTTTTTTTTACTTTTTCTTTTTTTCTTTTTATGCTTTTCATTCAGTTCTGAATCCTGGTAACTGCTTGGACAAGTCCATACAGTTTTCTTGGCAAAGTTTTTCAGAAGTAGTTTGCCATTGCTTTCTTCCTAGGGCTGAGAGAGAGGAACTGGTCCAAGACCACTCAGCTAGCTTTGTGCCTAAGGCATGACTAACACAATATTCCAGTTTATATTCTAAAACCTTAAACACCACACTTTACAACAATAATATATGTAGCATATAAATGTCCTTCGTGATGTCCACAAACATGCCATAGAATGAATGAATGAATACAGATATATACAAGGTGGTACTGAGAAGTTCCTGGCTTTGCCCAGAAAGAAGAGAGTCAGAGTTATGTAATAACACATTTATTCAACTTAGTTCCCCCACTGAGACTGATGCACTTGATACAGCATAGTTGCAGCTTTTCTAGACCATTCACATAAAAGTCCTTTGGCTGGGCTGCAAACCAGCTCAGCGGCAACTTTGATGTCAGAAATATCCTTAAAATGTTGCCCCTTCAGGTGTTTCTTCAAAGTTAGGAACAGATAATAGTCTGAAGTCAGGTCAGGTGAGTAGGGGGGATGGTAGACCAATTGGAAACCAGGGTGTTCAATTTGGCAGCCACAATGTTGGACATATGTGCAGGTGGATTGTCCTGCAAAAAAAAAAAAAGGATTGCTTTGGGGGGTGGGGCTGGGATCTAAGCGAGACAGGCTGTGTTTTGCATGGGGCTCCATGCAAAACCCCTGATATTCCTTCCTTTTGGAGGTCCAGAGGGACCTAATCCAGCTTTGTAGGAGCTGGAAAATAAGAAGTGTTATGGGTGCCCGAGGGGAGCAATACAATCTCCCCATCTGGACACCTGACAAAGCTTCATGCCTGAGCGATGGAAAAAGTGGCAATAGCGGCGCTATAAGCTGAAACAGTCACCGGAGGTGAGAGAGCAAGAAGATTGATTGTGGATTCCAACCGGATGTTGATCTAGGTGAGGCAAGGCTTAAATTGATCCGGAAACCCCAGAATTAAAGTAAATATTGAGTTGCAACAAGTGGGAGAGTGGCGAAGTTAAAGGGAGGCAACCTAACAGAAAAGAGAAAGATTCTATTCCTACCATCTGTTCCCTGAGGTCTGGAGGAGAGTTCCAGAGCTCCTGAATACAGACAAATGGGTGAGAGAGCTGCTGGATTTAAAATTCACGTAAACTATATTTGGTTGAATATGGAAAAAAAAGAAGAACCTGCTGCTATGCGGGACCATTGTGCTTCAATTATTGGCAATATAGAGGAAATAAAAGTGATGGGAACTAAATTTAAATAAATAATGAGTAAAATGCTGAAAAAGATGGAGGATATAGAGGTAAAAATGGTGCAGACAGAGCAATAAATGCCAAACGGACTGCAGGAGATGGAGGTGTGTGACGAGAGGAAGGAGGAGAAAGGCACATGGGGGGAAATGGTGACTAATAAGCTGAAAGAGAAAGGAGATATATGATATAATAAAATACGAATAAAAAAGAGCTTGAGTACGCAGAAACTAAAAAGATTGAAAAAGGACCAAAAGATCACCAGATTGGAGAGTGAGAGAGGGAGGCTAACAGCAAAGGAGTGAGGAAATCACCAGTGAGGGCAGACAAAGGAGACAAAGAGAACAGGAATGACGGGAGCTGGAGAGAAGTTGAAAAGCAGGAAGGGAACAGAAGAGAAATGGACTTTCCAAGAAGAAGAAGAAGGGACAAAGGCTAAAGAAAAATACTTTTTAACTATGATAATTTGGCAGTATGTACTAAGATTTTTTTTAAAAAAATGTGGAAATTTATGATGTATGTTGGCTATTCTATAATTTTATAATCTATCAAAATATTTTAGATGCAGTTGATGCTATAGAGGTTTATGAGATATTTTTAATGAAAATAATATTAAAGAAATTTTAAAGGTAGAGATTCATAAGGAAATGGATGGAAATAACTGTTGAAAATGAGTGTAACCCAGAAAATACAAACTGGAACAACATAATTATATTTAATTTTGAA
>JANHGC010000059.1:159113-171463 GCA_027560395.1 Boaedon fuliginosus | reverse complement strand
CCAATCAGAGGTGGTATTTGCCAGTGTCAGCCAATCAGAGGTGGTATTTGCCGGTTCTCTGAATCAATCAAAATGATCGCTACCGGTTCTCCCGGACCTGTCAGAACTGGCTGAATACCACTTCTGTTGTGGCATCTTGCTCATAGTAGTAACTGTGAGAGGGATCTTGGAGTCCCTGTGTACAATCATTTAAATATGAGCCATTAGTGTCTGCAGCTGCAAAAAAGGCCAACACAGTTCTAGGCTGCATAAACAGAGGGATAGAATCAAGATCATGTGAAGTGTTAATACCACTTTATAATGGCTTGGTAAGGCCACACTTTGAATACTGCACCCAGTTTTGGTTGCCACGATGTAAAAAAGATGTTGAGACTCTAGAAAGAATGCAGTGAACAGCAACAAAGATGATTAGGAGACTGGAGGCTAAAACACATAACGAACAGTTGATGGAATTGGGTATGTCTAGTTTAATGAAAAGAAGGATTAGGGGTGACATGATAGCAGTGTTCCAATATCTCAGGGGCTACCACAAAGAAGAGGGAGTCAAGCTATTTTCCAAAGCACCTGAGGGCAGGACAAAAAGCAATGGATGGAAATTAATCAAGGAGAGAAGCAAGGTAGAGCTAAGGAGAAAGTTCCTGACTGTTAGAACAATTAATCAGTGGAACAACTTGCCTCCAGAAGTTGTGAATGCTCCAACACTGGAGGTTTTTAAGAAGAGATTAGATAACTATTGTCTGAAGTGGTGTAGGGTTTCCTGCCTAAGCAGGGGGTTGGACTAGAAGAACTCCAAGGTCCTTCCAACTTTGTTATTCTAGGGCAGTGGTGGCGAACCTATGGCATATGTGCCAGAAGTGGCACACAGAGCCATCCTTCTGGGTATGTGTGCTGCCTTCAAGTGGGCCCACCCAGGCGGCCCTGCTCTATGCCAGTCTGTATTGGCTTGGTTGGAAGCACAGCTGATTGCTGGATCAGCTGTGTTTCGGCTCTGGAGTTGCATGGGGGAGCTGTGCACACATGCGTGAGGGGGCAGGGGATCACAGGGGGGTCATGCATATATGTGCGCATGCTTCCCTGCGCTCCCCCACCCTGTGCATGCGTGCACAACTCCAGTGCCAAAACACAGCTGATCCGATGATCAGCTGTGCTTCCAAACCAAGGCAAAGGCAAAGGGAAGGTGGGAGAGCATGGAGTGGGGTGGGGGTTACATATGCACAGACATGCATGGATGGGGTGTGCAGGGGCATGTGGCCACATGTGCACATGCATATGCACCACTTCTGGCATGCACAGTTGCAAAAGCTTTGCCACTACTGTTCTAGGGCAAAGATAGGTAGACAAAAATAGCAATAGCATTTAGACTTATATACAGGGCTCATATGCAGTCAATGTCTGGCTGATTATGCAACTCCCCATAACAATAGCCCATCATACCTTGCTGATCATATCTGGGCTTGGAGGCTAAGCAAGGTGTTGCAGATTCTGTGTTCCAATGAGCAATGTGGTTGGAAGAAAAGATGCTTGGATGCTCTAAGCACTTCAGGAAAGGATCTATCTGTGTTTGCCTCTGAGCTTGTCTGATGGTGCTGGACCCCCATTGGCATGTATATGTTAAAGACAAATGTTTCAAAAACAAATGTACATGCATAGAAATGTACATGCCTGGCTTTTCTTGCATGTGTGCCAGAAGTGTCAATATATCCATCTTGTACTGTCAATATACTCTTATGCATGAAGAGCTCTTTTATTCAGTTTGAAATGACAATTCTAGAAAAGACCCAAAATCTATCCAGTCACAAAGTCTAATGTTTTTTGGGGAGGAGAGGGAAAATAAATAACTTTGCTAAACATGAAGATAGTGGAATCAGTGTTTCATGCTGGGCTTCTTAATAGCCATTTCTTTGAAACAGAAACAGTATTTCTTAGAAATCTAACAACAAAAACAAAACCTCAGACAAACAAAAAAAAAAAGAATGAAGTTTCCTCAAATGAAAATGCCTGATTAAGTGATTGTCTTGTTAATTGGGCCAAGCATTTGAGGTCTTTGAAGATTAGATGATGGGTGCCTTTCCATGCCCAAGGATAGGTCCTATTGGTACCTTCCATAAATTGAAGCAGACATATATACAGACCACCCCACTATAACTGCAATTCAACATAGTCCTATTGCACGAGGCATACATTCAATGCTTCCGTCATCAAAGTCTAGAGGTAAGTAATAACGGGTTTGGTTGAATCAGCCCATGATATTGAGGAACACAAAGGTGTCTAACTGCTCCTTAGTTGAATGAGCAAATATGAGGAAACTCCTATTAAGAGAGAAGTACTAGGAAGTACTAGGTAAGGGAAAAAAATAAACTGGAACTTTCAGACATAGGAGTGAATGTTGGTGCCTAGTATTAAGCATGTGAAAATCTCTCCCTTCTTCGTAGTTCGAATTGGCACAATCTAGAGAAAAGCTTAAGAGAGCATTAATTCTGTGATTGATGAATGAAGTGTATGGCTGTCTAGCTGGAGAGGTAACCAATTTATTCTCTCTATGCTCATAGATTATAGTCAAACTGCTCAAACTTCTGCAAATTTAGCCTAAGATCTGCAGTGGTAGAAATCTATTTTGCATGGTTTATGGATTCCTGGAAGGATTTATATCTTCTGGCTACAGACTTTTCTTGTAACTTCCAGAGATTTACAATACCCCAAACTAGAAAAAAGTCCTCAGTGAGCTTCATTTGAATATCTTTTGCTAGATAATATTTTTCCCAGTTTGAGATCTTAACTATGCCTCCTCATTTATGATGGAAATGGTGTGGATATACTCAAGTGAAAATGTCCTCTCTGGGTTATAAAACATATATTTACTGATGCCACCTAAATATGGCAAGGATTAACTAAGGTATTGTACTACATGACCACTAGCCTAATAACAATTACTGGCTTTATTGTATATTATTAAATAAGGACAGTCAATTTTATTTTTACACTGATAATTATCAATCTTCTGACCCAAAGCTTGTGCATTTTTTTCTTTTTATATATGATACATTCCTGAGCAGTTTTTCTTAATTTATACATCTCTGTGCTTGGTCTTATTTTCAAGCAGTCCAAAGTGGCTCAGTTAAAAATGAGGAAGACACATGGGTTGGCTGAAAAAAGGGTTATAAAAGGCACAGAAGGAAAAAAGGAAGGATTGGAGATAATTTTTTCATGGCCAGAAATAACTAGCGATGATATTTTAGATTTATATGTGGTTTAATCTAAGCTTGTCTCCTCCTCTGAAATTTTTGGAGGAAATAAAAAAACAGCCTAGTACAATGCCAAAATGTGGATTGAAATTTCAGTTCTCCATTGAAGTATGGAGTTCCCTTTGATTCCTCTTATCCCAGCATTACTTCACAAGATAACTGGATGAGGGGAAGCATCGATGTTGGCCTGAGTTTTCAATAGAAAAATCTGGCTGTAAATGTAGTACAGGTAGTCCTTGACTTATGACCACAATGGAGCTCAACATTTATGTTGCTAAGTGAGACATTTGTTAAATGTGTTTTGCCCCATTTTACAAGCTTTCTTGCCACAGTTGTTAAGTTAGCAACATAGTTGTTAAGTGAACCTGATTTCTCCATTGACTTTGCTTGTCAGAAGGACACAAAAGGTGATCACATGACCCTGGGACACTGCAATCATCATAGATGTGAGTCAGTTGCCAAGCATCTGAATTTTTGATCATGTGACCATGCAAATGCTGCAATGTAAAACTGCCCATATGTCACCATTTTTGGTGCTTTTGTAACTTTAAACGGACTAAATGAACTGTTGTAAGTTGTGGACTACCTGTAGTATATACACCGTGGCGGGATTCAATTTTTTTATTACTGGTTCTGTGGGCATGGCTTTGTGGGGGTGGCTATGTGGTTGGTCAACCAGAGGTGGTATTTGCTGTGGTCAGCCAATCAGAGGTGGTATTTGCCGGTTCTCCGAACCAATCAAATTTATCACTACCAGTTCTCCCGACCCTGTCGGAACTGGTTGAATACCATCTCTGTATATAAATAAAATTAACAGTTAAGAATCACATGCAATCATTCCTCCTTTAGTTGATAAAATGAGAAGCATGCTGTAAGCGATGAATGAAATCAGCAGTTCTTTCCTACATGTCCAGAATGTTATTTCAGCTTGAGATCCTATTTAGGAATTGAGACCTGCTTGTTCATTGAATTTCTTGGGGAAGTGGGGGGATATCCTAATTTTGTCTGAGTAGGAAAATGCAACTGAACTAATGTGGGTAGGAAATAACTATCTTGTTACTTAAAGGGATTCTGAGTGCAGGAGACCAAGATGTATCTTTGAAGCATATGCTCTGAATGGCACAGCTGACGAAGGTTCAAAAAAAGGATAAGCAGAATTATTTTGGCACTGGAGAAGCTCCTTTATGAGAAAAATTATAGATATTTGTTTGGAGGGAAAGTGGGAAAGGTATGGTAGATAAATGTGTAAATGGAAAAGAGAGTAAGTAAACATTCCCCTCTGAAGATATTTATAAATGGAAAAACATAGTTTAGAGAATTTACAGCCATCACTTTGGTAATGAATACCAGTTTAAATGGTTTTAAAAGAGTTAGACAGATTCATGGACTACCAAAGGTTACTAGACTTGATAACTATAAATGACTTTCTGAATCACAAGCAATATGCCTAATACATAGACTGTAAGCTCTTGATATGTATTACAAACTGGGTTTGGACACAGAACCAGGTCTGTTGATACCTTATAAGATTAGGTACAACAAAATTACGCATTCTAGAATTCTGGCCAACTGACAGATAAAAATCACTTGCATCTGTTCAAACTGGTTTTCAATATGATTGACTGCAGCATCCTTCTGGATCAGTTCCACAAGTTGAAAAATGGAGATGCTGTTTTATGATGATTGTCTTCATTCCTTTCTTCACGGCTGGTTCTAGATGGTGTTGATTGGGAGGAAGAGGCCACTTCCTAGCCCCCTTCTTTATGGACTGTTGATATTAGGTCAGCTAGATTCCAGGGAGATTTATGTTTAAACTTTGATGGGATTTCACTTGCCCTTTAAGGGTGGTACACAATCTGGGGCTTTCTTGGACTCAAAGCTCTTTTTAATGAACATGTGGCAACTATGGTCAAAAAGTTCCTTGTACTGTTACAGATGTTATGTCTACCCTATATGCAGCTCTATCATTCTTGTCTGTTGTAGTTGTTTCCTGCATCACATTGCCACTCTAGGATTCATCTCTACTGTTTTTGTGATGCATTTAATGTTCCTGTTGTATTACTTGCTCTCTAGTAAAATGGTTTTTGAACAGTGATGGCTTGTAGTGTGCTTATTTATTCTACATGAAACATGTCTGACTTCATCTGGTATCCCAATTATTCTCTTTCCCATGTCAAAGTGTCCTTAAGATAGGCACTCATGCATTGGGAACCTTATGGTTTAAGTACTACAATGTGCTCTATATGTGGTCTTGCTTATTGTTTTTCATTTATTCTGCTTTTTTTCTTATTGTAGTTAATTGTATTACATTGGGAGGGAAACCTGGAATGCAAATTTTCTTGGTAAATGCAAATTCTTTGGAAGCGATCCAAAAAGTGAGTCTTATTAAACCCGAAGCATCACTTAGGCAGTAACATATTACTCAGACTCATAATCTTGACATCAAGTGATTTGTTATTTATGATTTTGCAGGATAATATTTTAAGAAAAGTTTATTTATTTATTAGATTTATATGCCGTCTAACTCCTGTAGGATGCAGCGTGGCTTAGAACCATAATAATACATTAAAATCACAAGTAATAAAAAACCTAAAAAATAGATTAGTATTTATCTTTATCTTTATCTTTATTACAATTTATATGCCACCCAATCTCCAAAAGGGGAGGTTGGAGACAGGATGAAAGTTCTTCAAGTCAGCTGGGTCCAGGGAAGGCTTCTTGAGGAGGGACCTCACCACTGCCTCCTTCAAGGTCAGTGGGAAAAATCCCTCACTCAACGAAGCATTGATTACCACCTGGAGCCAGCTGTATGTCACCTCCCGGCTAGCAGAAACCAGCCATGAAGGGAACAGGTCCAATAAACAGGTGGAGGTGCTCATTGCACCCATGGCCTTGTCCACTTCACCAGGGGCCACAGGATCAAACTCATCCCAAATAATGGGATTAAGACTTGCCCCGGTCACTTCTGTAGATCCTGCCCAAATAGAGTCCAGGTCTGTCCAAATCTGAGAGGCTTTATCCAACAGCAATTTCTTCAGTTCTACCCTGCAAAGGTTCCTCAGCCTCCCCCGGCTTCAGAAGGGAGTGAATCACCCTAAACAGGGCAGCTGAATGACAGTCCGTGGATGCAATAAGTGCGGAAAAATGTATTTTTCTATTCTTAAAATTATTTAATTGTTGTTTGAAGAATTTTATCACCAACTAAATTTAAAATCTTCAGCATACAGTAGAAGAGAATATATGTTTCATAGACTGAACTGTGGAGTCCTTATTTTGAGCCTGGTTGTTTTCTTGTAGATATTTAATTGCCTAATTAGGTAACTATTAGTGCAAGTGTGGACAGAAGCATGCCCTGCCAATATTGTGGGGGATTGGAGTTTCTGTAAGCATCATGGACCAAACTAAACTGAAAAAAGCTGGGGAATTCCTGAAAGCTTGGCATTTAGACAAATCAGCCATCAATAGACACATAAAGATAAATCACAGAGAACTAAAAGCTCCCCAATTCCAGATCACACTGCCACAGCTTCAACCAAGTTTCCAGCAAAAAGGAATGGCATTTGTATATCCATTTTTCATGCTTAGTGGAATGAGTCTGAGAAATTCCAAAAAGAAAGTATTTGACTATATGAGTGAAGCGTTCTTCAGCTTTTCAGCTCCATCAAATGTTCTCAAGATGTTCTGGAAATCCAATGTTCTTTCCTACCAGGTCTTATAGGTTGCATCTACTATCACCTCTGTCAGCTTCCATGTGGCAAACTAAATTACAATTCACAAGGAGGCGATGACCCTCTGAAAGTTTTTTCACTTATCTGGGACAAGGATATACTGCAATTATAAGGCCATTACAGCATACAAAGCAAATAATACTATGTACACAAGATAAACTGCTAATAAATAGTTGCTTACTGCAGAACCTGTATATTTTGTATATTAAAAAATATACATATTTTTTTAAAAAGATTTAGGAAGATAACCAAAGTATTATTGTTATGAATTTGGAATGAAACGGGAAAGTGAAAAATCCTTAGTGCTCTTTTCTGTAACTTTAAGTAACAATTCATACAAATTTACTGCATCTTTGTTTTTATTACTGGTGTATCTAGAATATAAATCACTGTGCATTACTCCCTACATTTGCTTCATGCCAGCATGTTGAGATTTAAGCAAACCTTGTATATATTTTATGAATTGACTTTTTACCCCAAGCTCTTCCCAACGTGTGCTGCTCTTCTTACTCTTACTTCTATAACTGTGTAGTCATAGTGCTTGTGATTTGGATTAACCTGCTAATAATAAATAACAGGTATATTCATAATAAGATCGTATTCCTCTATGATCTGGTACTGAGTAACTGAACATACCTGGCTGAGTGGGGAAAAGGATAATAGTGCTGACTCTACATTTTTGTCCACCATGGTTTGGGGTTCTTCAACAGCTTCATTTTCAGCTGTGAAGAGACATCTTAATTGTGCCTAGGGACCATGTTCCTGAGTTATGAAAATGCCTTTGTGTGTAGTTTGTGGACAAGCTTTGTGTGTAAATGGGACAAGCTAGGGATCCTGCTTACTTCTGGAGTTCTTGGATCTTGTGGACAGACTGGTATTGGAGATCTTCAATATTCTGGATGTGGATATAGAAACCACAGCTTGTTTCGGGTAATCTCAAATCCAATGTGCACAGCTGGAAATATTTTGTCTTTGGTATGTACAATTGTATCTGATCTGCGTATGAAAGATATTAGACTAAGTCTTTAGGCATGAGATCACTCCCTGTGCATTTTGACTATTGTGAATGCTGTTTACCTATGGAATTAAGCCAACCAGTATCATACTCAGGAAAAATTTCCCTTACAGTAAGAACAATTAACCAGTGGAATGGTTAATTATGTCCAGAGGTTATAGGTGCTCCATCCCTGGAGCTTTTTAAGATGAGATTGGACAGCCATATGTCTGAAATGGCATAGGGTCAGAGGTGGTATTTAGCCAGTTCTGACAGGTTCAACAGAACTGGTAGTGATAATTTTGATTGGTTCGGAGAACCGGCAAATACCACCTCTGGTTGATCCCTCCCTACCCCTTCCAGGAGTCTCCATGCACCCCTATTTGGCTACCAGGATGCTTCAGGGATGTTTTCTAGGCCAAAAACAGGGCATGGGGGTGTGCCGCCACCCTCAGACCCCTGTTTGGCTGCCAGGAGGTTTCAGGATGGCTTTCCAGGCAAAAATGGAGTCTGGGGGGGTGTGGTGGCCCACCCAGTCTCATGACTGCATAGCCACACCCACCAAGCCACACCACCAAGCCACGCCCACCAAGCCACGCCCACAGAACCAGTAGTAAAAAACATTGAATCCCACCACTGCATAGGGTCTCCTGCTTGAGCAGGGGATTGAACTAAAAGACCTCAAGGTCCCTTCCAATTCTGTTATTCTCTTTGCCTCAAACTGAGTATACCTCATAAATGGGAAAAATTGAGAAGAATCATTTGTTACTTGTGGATGATGCTAGATATAGATTGCTTTAAGATAAGAAGGCAGGATTAACTATTTTTTATCTTCACTCCATGTTACTTTCATTAATTAACCTTAATCAGAATTGTAAAACCTTGACTAATAAACGTATGTAACTTCTACATACCGGTAGATGGATAACATTTCTAAACTGTTTCTTTTAATACATTTATGAACTCAACTCAAATCTCATTTCTTTATATTACTACTATTCAAATTTCTTGAATGTCTGGATAGAGTTCATATTTCTACAAAATTCATGGTTTTTAAACCATTCCAACTAAATGGACGAAAAAAAAAAGATTAAAGAGCTCATACTTTGCAAATAAGCACTTGATGTCTGGGGTAATTTAAAAGTAAATGCCCCCCCCCCTATTTTAATCAAGTATTTGCTATATCATTCAAAGCATGGCTTCACTTAACAGGGGCCATTAAAAATCGTTCTTAAATGTAATCACTCATGTCTTCTATTTTCCTTAAAATAAAATAGCTGAACTCTTTGAGATATGGAAATCTGCTCAAAGAAATGATGATTTGCTTTCAATAGCGGCCTGTCTCTTTGCATCAGTAAATAATTGCAAGTTCAAATAAAACTGATACGTAGTTATCTAATGACCAAAGTCTGTGAAATATGAGGCAACTGGATTTCTAGGTTTCCAATCACTTCCATGCAAGGCTAAGATCAAAACGACGGGATAAAAGGGCTCCACTTTTAAGAAGTAGATCTGCAACATCATAGAAAGTATAATTAGGAACGCCAGTATTAAGAGTTGTTGGTACTTTGGAAAGAGCCGATAAATAATATAGCTGAATCCACTTGAGCGATAAATAGTAGGAACTTCTCCTATCTCAGGGTCATTTCAATCAATTTCATTTATTACAGTTATAGACCAGAGACCAGAACAAATAAAAATACTCAGTATTTTAATACAATTAAAAATTCTAGTATAAAATAAGAAAAAACAGCTAAAATCTATGATAAAACCCAATCTGTCAATTATACATGGTCTAACTATACTAAAATTACAATCCATAAACTGTGTGGCCCGTAATCAGTTTAATGCTAAAAGGGAAAGGAATAAGCAGTGCAATGGGTTTGCCACATTTGACATGTGTTTCCGATAAATCCCAGTGTTGCTGTGCAGAATCTAACTACCTGTGCTGTAGTTAAAAATTTGAAATATGTATGTATGATGTACACACACACAAACACACACACTCACACACACAAGAAGCAGTTAATTAGAGGGTTTTCTTTATGAATTCTATAGAGGTTTTATTACTGAAAGCTGTCACAAAATATTACTGTACACTGTCATCCAAAGAGGCAAACATTAGTGACCAAATAAAATCTACATGATCCATGGAGTGACATCGCTAAAGGAAAAAATAGCACTTAAGCTAAATGGTTCTAAGTGGTGCTGCTGAAATCTGGAATCATCAATCCGAGAGACAATCTGGCCGTGTTTTCCTACACAATCAGTCGTTGGATCAAGCCCTTTATGCTTTCTCATGCTATTTAATAATTCTCATATTATGGGAATAGCGAGGGCTGCATTCGCTTTTAGCTGCGTTAGTTTAAATTATTCATTGATCTGTTGGCTGTAGAACCTGTCTTTTTGCCAATCTATTGTAATATTAAAATTCGTATACTGTCTTGTGTTTGGCAAGGGGATAACAAAACTTTACGCAGATACAAATGCAAGGCTGGAAACGAGTTGGATGGATTGGGTTTAGATGAATGAATTTGCCCAGCTGCTATGAAGGATATGATATTCCTGCAGGGATATATCAATGGTGCCAGAGATAGGGTGGCCTGGTAGCTCATCAAAGAAGCTCATCAGCCTCATTCCAGGCTGGAATCTCAAAAATCTGTTATTATGCTTATCTACCACACTAGCCTGAAGATGATGTACTCAGTTTCTACTAGGGCTGTGCATAGAGTAATTGACTCAATTCAGGAGCTAAATTACATGTCCTAGGAATCAGCCTGGATTGTACAGAAGACATTTTGACTTCCAGAGATGCAGGAAGGCAGTTCTTTCTGTGAAGTTTTTCTTACATCTTTACAAATATCATTCAGGGCTATCTTTCCCCCATTGCACTTTAAAAGAGAGAGACGGTGAGGCTAGCATTGTGATTCAACAGCATCCGGTTCCCAAGATTCCTCTCTCCTGAGCAGTCAACAGCCCAAACTTTCTGCAGGAAAACTCTGCAGAGACAAATTCAAGCTGGAAATAATGAAATAACTTCCTCTACCTAATAATGTCAGATATGCCAGAAGTTCCTAGAAAGAAGTAGAACAGTGCATTTGTGTGTACCATTTAGTTCAAGTCTAGCATCATATGTAGACTTTCAACTGGCATAAAAAAGTGACGGAAGTATGACTTTGATTAGCAGGTAACAGAATAATAGAATAACAGAGTTGGAAGAGACCTTGGAGGGCTTCTAGTCCAATTCCTTGCTCAAGCAGGAAATCCTATACCATTTCAGACAAATTGTTGTCCAGTCTTTTTTTTTTAAAAGCTTCAGAATTGTACCACGTTTCCCCAAAAATACAACCTATCCTAAAAAGAAGCCCTAGCTTGATTTTTATGTTTGCACTTAATAAAAGCCCTATCCCAAAATAAGCCCTAGTTAAGACCCCACCCACTCAATCTCACCATCTATTCCATCATGAGATGGAGTAGGCACACAAGCTAGGGTGGCAGGGGTGGAGCTGCTGCAGCCAGGCCTCCCACACGCCAATGCCTGACTTTAGCACTAGTGTGACAGCATTGGCATGATGTGCTATGTGGTCTCCTGCTGTGAGCAGTGGCACAGGCATGAGGTGCAGCATGGCATCTGGCCACAAGTGGCCACAGAAGAAGTCAGGCAGTGGCATGGCAGGTGTCGAGGTGTGGGAGGCCTGGCTGCAGTGATCCTAAGGTAAGCAGGCAAGACATTTCCCCAAAATAAGACCTGGTGCTTATTTTGGGGCCCAGAAGAAAATAAGACTGAGTCTTTTTTTGGTGAAACATGGTAGTAACCCCAGCTTCTAGTGGCAAGGCATTCCACTGGTTAATTGTTTTGAATTTCAGGAAATTTTTCCTTAATACTAGGTTGCTTCTCTCCTTGATTAGTTTCCATCCATTGCTTCTTGTCCTGCCTTCAAGTGCTTTGGAGAATAGGTTAACCCTCTCTATTCCAAATATTGGAATAGTACTATCATATCACTCTAGTTCCTCTTTTCATCAAACTAGACATACCCAATTCCTGCAACCATTCTTTGTATATTTTAGCCTTCATTGTTCCTGACCTAAGTACAAAATGTCTTGATTGCTTTATTGCCAAATAGGAAGCTTGTGCCTAAATTACTGACCAATAATGCCCTTGATTCATCATGGGACTAACATCAAGAAAGAAAGTCAAAGGAGAAATCAAAACTGACCCTTCACTTGAGAGAGACCACCAGCTTCTCTGCAGCAAAGTAACCCATAGCTTTATCTGAAACTAGCTCCAAATGAAAAGAATGAGCTTGATCCCCGGAGAGCTCCTTGGTTCACTGAGGAACTTCGGGGGATGAAGCGGCGGAAGAGATGCCTAGAGCGCGTCTGGAA